>BROG01000074.1:1517500-1748648 GCA_030159075.1 Atrina japonica | reverse complement strand
AGAACACGTATAATACTACACACAATGTAGGGTCACGAATTACTTCGCCAGGTGTTAACCATACTTCAGCGAGGAGGGGATTTAGTCGCTTAAAAATAGGAAAACAAACATCATGCTGAATAAACAATAAAGGTCAACAGTTTATCATCATTAGATGTTGTCCTGAATTAAGCGATTGTTCTTCCTGTGGTAAGGTATGTAAATGTTTTCGTCTGTCATAATCAGAAGTTAATTCTGCATGATAATATTCAGGCTAATAATGGCATGCACATGTTATCTGGGTATTGTCGATAATACAGTAACATGTTTTATGGAAAACCATAACATGACAGAGTACACGTATAGAAGTCACAAGAAATAAAAGCGCCATCATTTTGTTTGTTCGTTACAATGACTCTTCAATTGCCATGACAACAGATTTGTATATAAAACACCAGAAAACGTTGCCGTCACCAGCCTTGCTGTATTTATACTGTAATACTAAATACCTCTATCTTGTGTACATCTCTGGCACATCCAATCACTTTCATGCCACACTTAACAAGACGTATTGCTAGTGCAGCTCCTATCCCACATGATGCACCTGTTACAAGTGCAACGCGGCCATTCCATCTCTCCATCTTCGATGTAGTATATAACAAATTATCACAGTTACCGGAAAATCAAAACAAAACCTTTCTTTATATAGGTGTACCCCGTGAGTGTTTCAGTTTGTCAAGTGTTTAAGTCCATGACTGATAACCCAGATACGATCAGGCTTGCATATCCAGTCGTTGTGACGGTAGAAAACTACGGTAGCCCATTTCTATTACAACGCATTATATTTCGAGGAAGCACATTTGGAAACTTTCCATAGCAATTTCGTTCTTTTGTCATTAAACTCGATGACTAAATCAATTTCTGCTAACATAATCTCCCTCGGTGAATGATAGTTCAGATTTGTTTAAAGGGGGTTGGACTTTCGAAACTCTTCGCAGTATTCGAATATTCCAAAAAGTATGAACCAATTTCGGAATATAAATACAAATATGTCATTTTGTAGTGTATCATTTTAAATTGTAACGTTGTATCAAAATCAACTTTGCAAAATAAAAATATAATTGGTCCATAATAATGATAATGTACTAGTTCAGGACACTTCGAAGGCTGTCTCTACCCTACATAATCTACTAAACGAGAGTATCATATAAAGCTTTCCATCGCTCATTTGACGATAATTTGTGATAGCTCACATTCTTTTGACATGGAATTAAAACAGTGATGCACTTTAGAAAGGATGGTTTTAGTGTACGTAATCAATTTAAAGACTTCCAAAAGCTTTTGAACTTTACTGGATCCCCTCATGTATTGTTCTTGTAAGATTTTTTGTTTATTGAACTTCAGTCTATTTTTGGTAAATGATTAGGCTGTCAATTAAATGCAATCTTAAGTATAAAAACTAGTCGCAAGGTAAAAATTAACTTTTTGGGCCACAGGAAAACAGTGATTTAATATATGGAGGTTAGAAAATAACTCTCCCGGTTTCAGAATTATATAATTTCAAAGTGTATCTCTGGGGCAGACTCCCGATACCCTGTCCGTCATTGAATTCCACTTCGATTTCAGGTTAAATTGATTTTAAAAGCGATACATATGTATTTTAAGGATAAGGAAGCAGCAATCCTACCCCGATTCCGAATTTCTTTCTCTTGAATTAACATTCTTATGAGAAAGTTAATCAATGAAGGTGGTGTTTTAGCAGATCGCCAGGCGGATGTTCGCGTCTGTACACAGAAATATACATCTACGGGGTTCCAAATTTCAAACATTTCCTGAAAAATGCATAAAACCATATTCCTAACGAAATGTTGCATCACAATTAATTCAACATTTATAAGAATTATGTCACATGATTGTCCAGGGGGATTTCCGGCGATACAGTAGCGCAGTGAGAGTGTGCCCCTTGAATAGGTTTAAAACTTTAAATTTTTTCTGTGAAAAGTCGGAAAATAAATACCCCCCCCCCAAAAAAAAATATTAAAAATAAAAAGAAAATCCCGCCTCGCTCCGCTCGGAGCAGATATCCTATACTGATGATGTATTCAAACCTCTATTTGAATATTTTGTAGATCCGCCAGTGGGTAGTATTTCCACATATGGAGTGGATACTAGTTTTTGTAAGAGTGTTAAATGCCATCCGTATTTTCATTTTTCACTTTCTGCATTTGATTTGCGACATTTTAAAACTATTCTATCAGTATACTCAAGTGACTATTCTGTCTTGACATGAGAGTGATAAGAAATAAAGAATATATACTAAATTACAGTTTGTCATGAATTGTGTTTATTAAAAAACGGTGACAAAACGATAATATAATAGATCAGAAATCTATTTCAAGGATGTCCCTACCCTGAGTACTCTATTTGACGAAATAATGATAGTTCAGATCACTTTAAAGGATGTCTCTGTTAAAACTCTATTTGACGAAATTATGATAGTTCAGATCACTTTAAAGGAGGTTTCTATGTTAAAACTCTATTTGACGAAATTATGATAGTTCAGATCACTTTAAAGGAGGTCCCTATGTTAAAACTCTATCTGACAAAATCATGATAGCTCAGATCAGTTTAAAGGAGAGTTCTATGTTAAAAATAAGTAGTATTGTACAACAGCAACCACCTTTAAAGTGATCTGAACTGTCACATTATGGTCAAATAGATTATTAGGGAAAACACGCCTTTGAAGTGCCCGGAACAAGTACATCATCATGGTTATGGTCACATTAAAATATTTTATGCGAAATGAATTTTGTTATCATATTCTAATTAAAAAGAAATTTATCTACATTTCAAAAATATACATAACACATTCATTTCCGGAATATCCCATGTTGGTTCATACTTTTAGATACATACGAATAACAACGATGAGTTCTGAATGGCAAACCTCCTTTAAACCAATCTGAACTATCATCGTCCATCTCCCTTGCGCACAAATCCATAACAAAACTTTTCGGATGTCTAAAATGCATCAACACTCCAGAATATATTGGCAAGACTTGAAAACAAAGGCCATAACTGTAAAACCACTCAAACTAGTCGAGACTCCGATACTTGGTGAAAGATTATTTTTAAAAATCTTAAGTGGAATCTTTAGGCATACAGTGTAGGTAGTTCATGCACCCTGGCTAAGTTTATTTCATATGTTACATATTAAATATAGTAAAACATTACCAGGAATTCTGTCTAATTTTGTCATAGTTATTGAACCTGTTAACGACCTTTTACATAGCATGAGTATTTTATATCATTTGAGTGAAAAATTATTTTTTAAAAGCCTTTGAAAGGTATAGAGCATAGATTTCAAACATGTAACGGAAGCAAAGTGAGTAAAATACTGTACAAAACAGTGAATGGTGTAACTAATGTATTAGAATATTTAACAATAATTAACAAAATACGGAAGCGTCTTAGGACCGCCAAATTTTTTATTTCTCGATTTGCAAATTTTAAAGTTGGCTTTTTAATTTTTTTCTTGGAATTACAAACTTTAAAGTTGGAAAAGCCAACTTCAAAGTTAAAAATTCCACGAAAAAAAGTTGGAAGAGCCAACTTTAATAGTTGGCAAAACCAGTAAAATTGGAAATTTCAAATACAATGTTGGAAAAGCCACCTTTTAAGTTGGAAATTCCAAGAAAAAAGTTGGAGAAGCCATATTTAAAGTTGGCAAAACGAGAACAAGATTGGAAATTTCAAGAAAAAGGTTTCAAAAGCCAACTTTAAAGTTGAAAATTCCAAAACGATAAATTTATGGTGGCACTAATACGCTTCCGTATCAAACAAGTAAGTCACTATTCTAAAGAATCACTCACCTTGAATTCATGGTATGTTTGTGGATTTAGTTATCACACGGAAATAAAGACGATAAACTGTATTATCTGCGTGTAGTGCGATGATGTATCCGTTTCCCATTTGTTAGTGAAAAAGCAAAGCACACCGAAATTCATTTTTCTCGAATTCACAGTATCAAAACTTATGACTTCTCTACTCTTTACACTACTATTCCACATAAAAAATTAAAAGAAAGACTTTTTAGCACCATAGACAACTGCTTTTTAACTAAAGGTGGTACCCGAAAATTTAAATATCTAGTGATTGGCTATCAAGATACTTATTTCGTCAAACACCACTCTGATTCTACACATAAATATACTGAAGTTGATATCAAAAACATGCTGGAATTTCTAATAGACAATATATTTGTAATGTTCAGAGACGTGGTCTTTCAACAAACTGTCGGCATTCATATGGGAACTAATTGTGCTCCTTTATTGGCCGACCTGTTCCTTTATTCATACGAAGCAGACTTCATTCAGAAACTGCTGAATCAAAAGAAGAAAAAGTTAGCGGTGTCCTTTATTTTGACATTTAGATATATCGACGACGTTTTGTCAATTAATAATGACAATTTTCATACATATGTCAATGCGATATATCCTAGCGAACTAGAAATTAAAGATATAACAGAATCAAGCACACACGCTTTTTACTTAGACATTTTACTTAATATAAACACAGACGGGAAATTAGCAACTAAGCTATACGATAAACGCGACGATTTCGGCTTTCCCATCGTAAATTTTCCACATTTAAGTAGTAATATCCCTCAGTCATCCGCATATGGAGTTTATATTTCACAAATGATCCGATATGCCAGGGCGTGCACAACATATGAAGATTTCATATACAGAGTTAAACTACTCACTGAAAAATTATTAACACAGGGATATCGAAAACCGCGTTTAATGTCAACGTTCCGCAAATTTTACGGTCGGTATAATAGTCTTGTTTGCGACTACTCTGTTTCACTAAGTGAAATATTGAGTTGCCTTTTCGTTGGCGGGTGTTGAGACGTCTGTACCAATTGTGACGAGGATACACTCCTCACTTGTTTCATTGGACTTGACTGTGGACTCACGGCGGGTGTGACCGGTCGACAGGGGATGCTTACTCCTCCATGGCACCTGATCCCACCTCTTGGTTTCCAGAGGTCCGTGTTTGTCCATTTTTACCGGATTTGTATCTTTGTCCTGGACATCCTATTGATTTATACTTTGGTATCTGAAATTTTTATATTCTAATCATTTTATTATAAAATTGTAACTATGAAACATGAACAAAGACTTTATTATGGAATTGATTGTTGTTTTACATCCCGTCAATAATATTTCACTGATATTGATATGTCACTCGTTTTAGGTGAAGTGCTACACATTATGACCTCTGTTTTCAGTCTCATATGAAAGACACGTGACTTTCACTTCGTACGTCAAGTGCTTGGCGAAGGAACAGTCACTACCATTTTAAAAGTTTTTGGTATATCCCAGTCCAGGAATCTAACCCGGAACCTCCCTCTTGTAGTGATATATGTGCTATATAACTGTTATAAGATTTAAGTATTTGTCTTCGAAATCGTCAGAAGTTAATACGTCGTTTCCGAGATCCGGAACGGTTCAGAAATTACAACGCACTGATCATTGAGGGCACTTTGGTCGCGGTGAATAGGAATTAACCATGGATGGTAAAGGAAATCAATATAACTTAAAAAAACAAGTGCTGGTATGTGGTGCCATGTTGGAAATCGGATTCAAAAGAGAAAAATAAATCCGTTAAATATCTGTGGATGGAAGACAATTCATTTAAACGAATTTCCTAATAAGTATATGAACCTACAACTGAAGCGTATCTATACTATAGCCTTTAGGTTTATGATACGCCGTCACTGACACTGATGTAAACTTTGAGTCAAATCAGGAGTATACACCTAGCCAACAACTCTAAGATATAGGATAATGTTTATCAGTTAAATATTTATTGTAGGACTTTTTGTATCAATCTGAACTTACCATTTATCAGCTGATACGAAGACTACAGTAGGTGTCCGCCATTTTGTCTAAGATGTGCCCTAATGTTTGTCACGTGGTGATGAAAGTCACATGACAGAGAGTGGTCTGTGGAAGGATCTCGGAAACGACGTATTGAAAGATATTTGGAAAAGCATTCATTTGCATTTATCGTGCATAATTATTTTAACATTAATATATAAATCTCTTATACTAAACACGTGAATGTTGGCCTTAATAAGCTTATCGCTGGTTTTAGTAGTTTCAAAAGCTGCGGTAAATACGTGTGTTGGATGTAGGCCTACACATGTAAAACGAATGACGTCCATGGTACCTAAATGATAAAACATTTGTGAAGTTCTAGATTTTGGGGTATTAATTCGAATTAAAATTGTTTCAGATAGACAGAATTTGTAGAAAACTGCGGTATAAATGGCACGAGTCACCATTATTGCTGGGAACGTGCTTGGGAAAAAAACTACAACGATCAATTTGTAATCTAAAATTACATTTGTTGTATAAAGATATAATAATTATATCAATTGAATGTTTTAATGATTTCATGTTTCTGAATTTCATGTATAATTTCAATTGAAATTATTTTACACTGTCTATTTTATCATTCAAATATGTGATATATAGGTTCGAGTTTCAATCCTTTCACATGCCGTGTTAAACAAGCTTGATGGATGTACGCATGTAAAACCGGGATTGCTCTGGTACCACTGAATGATAGAAATGTTTTTATTTGAGAGAGAGAGAGAGAGAGAGAGAGAGAGAGAGAGAGAGAGACTAAAATGAGGTAGACCTACTTATTGAAAATTAATGTTTATTTTAAACAGACAACTTTCTGTACTGTAGAAAACTTGGGGCCAGTTTCACTTAAGGTCGTAACTTTGCCCGCAAACGTAGGCGTAACTTTAGACGTAACTCGAGTTACGGTTTTATTTACGTGTGCATAGTAGGTCGTTAACATATGCTTACTCGTTAACCTACACTACGTTATACATGGAATAATTAGTTTGGAGCAGACGTAGACTCGGACGTAAGTTTATTCGTAGGAAGAAAGATACAACCTTTAGTGAAACCCATTTTAGACGTAAGGCTAGATTTACATTTACATGTAAAGTTACGACCTTTAGTGAAATTGGCCACTGGTTTGTCAATGCCACGCATCGTCAGTCAATGTTTGGTAGTGCTTGACAGAAAAAAAAACTACTCAACATAGCATCGATTAAAAGCCTAAAGACACGCAGATCTACTTTTCATCAAACTTTGAGTCCCTTATACATTCGAAGAGGTAATCTGCATACTGCCAGCAATCACCTGGAGGCAACTTTCACACCTTTACCGGAGGTGGGAAATTGTTATCAATAATCAGTTAACCAGCCCACAAAATACCACGTGACCTACTGCCGTACGGTCGAATGTCTTCCACTGTAGTTCACATCAGCTTTGCGATTTGTTTAATCGTATGATTTGGTGGTCCTAGGGTGTTGTAGACAATTCGCAACAAATCCAGACAGATTCGTACCAGTCGTAGACACTGCACGGCAGCAATACGATGTGGGCATGTTAACTATCCGAAAAATCGAACGATTTGTTTGGTCTAAACTGCGAATCTGCCTTTTATTATACTCGATGGCAATCGCTCAGCAACCGCGGCTATCACGCGACAACCGCGGGTTATTGTGCAATTGTCATAGTTTTCGCTGCAGTATTGGAATAAAACACAAGACAACCGTCAAACATAATTTTTTTTTGCTGAAGAATCAACTAAAATCGTACGACAATTGTGCGTGTGTCTTGATGTAGTTGTGCGTGTGTCTTGATGCAGTCGTGAGGCTGCCCTACGAACTGCAAAATCGCAAGAAAATAGGAAAGAAAATATACATGTCGAAAATTTAGTTTCCGACGTTGCGACAACCCTGTTGCTTTGCGAATTTGTACGGAGGCCTTGAGGCTGTGTAGACAGGTGGACGACTGCCGCAAGGTTGATGTGAACTGGGCTTTTTAAAAATGCTACACCATTTTAAGGGAGATAACTCTCACATACTGTAGAATATTAAAACTGCAGAGTCAAGTTAAGAAATCGATATATAGTTAGTGACATCACATATATAATAGCATTCATAACTTACAACATTTTAATATTATACATAGAAGTTCTTGATGCAAGCTATTATACGTCTTCTTCAGTCACTTGTAGTGTGTGTTCGGCATTAATCGACTTGTTCCGTTCCCCTGATCATAATATCATGAATCTGTACGAAGAAAAATCAAATTACTTTCATTTTTATAAACATGGAATTGGTATTTATAACTTTCCAATTTAGTAGTCAAATTTTGATAAGGTTCAATTGATCGGGGTTTGTTGAATGATTATGGTATATTATAACAATGTCTGGTTCTTTTTATTTCTACTTTTCATTAATTTCACGTGCAGTAAGTTTATTCCACCAAAATTATGCTGTGCAAAAGAAAAATAAATCATACGTCATTTTGAAAAAAAAAACGATTATCAATTAACCCTTTTCTGTTATACATGAAAACAAAATACCTGTACATGTGGGGGAGCTGATAACGCATATATTATCGAGTCTACTACATCATCAGATTCCATACACTGCAATGGATACAATTCTTAAACTGTCTACTGAACGGTTTTAAAAACATTTATCCAATAACCTCATTTGCAAATAAATAAAAAATACAAACGATTGCATATTTAATCACATCAATGAGATAACAAATAATTTTCATATACTAATTCATTGACATATGAATGTTTATATATAACAATCACAGATACCAAAGTATAAAACTTCAGGATGTGCAGAATACAATTAAATGATGTTGATTTAGGTATGAAAGTTACATCATACATATTCAAATACATGTTGTATATGTTATTCGGTATACCATAAGAAAATCTTAAATTCTTGCATGAAACGTATGGAAACTCGTCTGAAAAGGAAACTGGTAAGTGACCTTACCTTAAAACTGTTGTATAATGTATCTGCCTTCTGTTGGCTCTGTTTCATTCGAGTTACAAACTCTGTTCTAACCATTCCAGGACTAATGCCCTTGTAAAATTGATATATATATATATATATATATTGATATGTATGCTTCATAAAAGATTTATTGACTATATATATATATATATATATATATATATATATATATATATATATATATATATATATATATATATATATATATATATTTGTGTGTGTGTGTGTGTTATACAATTTATCATAACAAAGGATTTACAAAGGAATTTGGAGTGATGTTTAATTTATCAGAATACACGCGTTTAGCATGGTCAAGGAATTCAGCAGGACGAATATTTGTGAAATGAAGTAACAAAATTTTAATATGACAAACAACATTTAACATGACAAAGAAGTTTCGAATAATGTATTTTGAAGAGTATACACAAAGGTTCTAGAACCGGCTGCTCTAGAACTAAATCTAAAACTGAATAATCTAGAATTTAAATACACACATTTGGTTCAAATAGGTACTTTTCAAACAACTTAGATATGAAATATTTTAATCCGTTTTACAATGAAATTGTTTAAATAATTTTAAGGGGTAAGCGACACCAATTTGTTTTGCATGTTAAGTTCCTCATACCGACGGTAGTCTTATATGAAGTGTATTTCTATTCAGATATAAGCGATATCAAATACAACTTTTCAGGATGGAAATTTAGAGGTGCAAGGTTTTTTTTCAGAAAATGACACTAGTATTGTATCCTTCCCAAACCACAGCAATGTCACAAAAGTTATCGAGAGCTGTCGTGGCTCTGCGGTAGAGTGCTCAATTCGCAACCGGAGATTCGCGGTTTCGAGCCTCGGTGGAGGCGGCTGACTTTTCCTGTCCTTCGGATGAGACAGACAAATCCGTGGTCCCGTGTTACAGTAGGTGACGACACATTATAGAATCGTCATTGCTCAATGGCCGTAAGTGCCGAGCAGAGGCCAAAATTTGAAGCCCTTCACCGGCATTTGGTGACGTCTCCATATGAGTGAAAGATTCTTGAGTTGGACGTTAAACAACAACAACAAAAATTATCACATAAAATTTGTCTACAACTTTATCTGTTGCACAACTACAATGTTTACTTATATAATGAAAATGAGTAAGCCGGTAGAGAAATGTCTTTGATGAGTTTAACGTTTTGTGGATATACAGATAGGTAGGGGGACGTTGAGATGTGACAGGCATATATTATGGCATGGCATTTCACCCTGCTGTAACCCTCTAGCTGGAACAATGTAAATCTTGCATCACTTGATCGGATATATCACGTTTCAATTTCCTTACTTACTGTAACACGAATATGAGAATTCTTCTGTCGAAGTTCCACTCTCAGTCCTTCTGTAACTGCAGTGACAGCGTATTTGGTAGCAGTGTAAAAATTAAAGGGCGGATAGGGAACGACTTTATGACCAAATATGCTGAAATGTACATAAATATTGATGAAAACTACATTGTATTAGAATTATCACTATGCTTAATTTGAATATCTTTACTATAAACATCATGGAATATTCTACATTGTCACTTTCGAAATGTAGATAAATTTGAATATCTCCCTTCAGTAGTTAAGTAAAATATCTTATCGTCTATATTTATTGAATTTTTTTCTATATTCGTTTTCTTCTAGTGTGAAAATTATTGTGACATTCTAACATTTTTAAGAAATATGAGACTTTTTATATTTTATGCATGGTGATAGACAATTACATGTCTCATTTTTATACATTAAAGTTTACAAAATTTCTATACACAACACATACCTGTTTATCAGAATAACGTGGCCATCATCGGCCCCCTTTTCTACCATTTGTTTTACAGATTCCCGAGAACATACACACATCGCAAGTACATTGACCTGTAATCAAATAAATATGTATTTGAGAAGGATTGTGTCCTAAATGTTTTAATTTAAATGTCCCAACCTCTTGCAAATTATATAAAATGTTGGCCGTAAGCAAGCTTTTTTTATATTTCTTAATATCTTTTAATATAACACAAAAATCGAAATTCAGTTCAAATTTGCGGGAAAAAAATCAAATCATTTAACGGAAAACAAAATGTCACAAACATACAGACCAATTACAATAAGATTCCGAGCCCGATCACGGGGGCATTACATCAACCATTGGGTATATACATGTACATGTATTTAGAGGAATATAAATGGTGATGTAAAAGACACTTGTTAATTGTATGTGTAAAAATTCCATAACTAAACTTTCAGGCGATCCGACCTACGTCATGAGTAACCTCAATATAAAGAGAATTTTAGAAATTCATATATTTTCATGATCATATGATATTGTTGTTTAACGTCCCATTTAAGAATATTTCACTCATATACTCAACAAATACCGGTGAAGGGCTCCAAATGTTGGCCTATGCGCGGCACTTACGGCCATTGAGTAGTGAGGGTTCTTTAACATGCCAACACCTACTGTGACATGATACTTTGGGTTTTACTGTCTCATCTGAAGGACAGTCATGATCATATGCCAAAATATTTTAAGAAAATAAAGATCACATGACACAAAAAATAAATCAAATGACATATAATATGTCCAGTCATCAAGTTATCATTACTAGAACGATCGAGTGTCAAAATGTTAGTGTTTATGCTGCAGATTTCAAGAGATTAAATAAAACGTTATTTAACAATTCATTAATCATATTAAGCTGATAAAAGTGTCAATTAGCAATATGTAATTATGTATACAAAAATTATCACTAATATGTCACTCGAGTTTTAAAATTATAAAAAGTGAAAAAATTGTAAGTTGCAAAGTTCGAAATCCTATTTATGTAAACATGTAATATTCTTACATCAAGCATATTTCTCCACATTTCAGTGGTACCTGACAACAGTGGTGCATCATGTCCTAGTCCAGCATTATTTACACATATATCTACACCACCAAACTCTTTCTTTATCCTGTTGAACATGGACAGAATCTCCTCTTCCTTTCTGAGGTCACATTTGATCGGTACAAGGGTACCCTTTTTTGATTTGACTTCGTTTGCAAGTTCCTAGAAATGAAAATACACAAAGGTATTATAAGCTATTTAAATAGATTTTTATAGAATCGTAAAATGTTTTAACTGTGTATGATAACCATGCACAAAGAGAGAAATAACATACAATAAGTATGTCGTAGAAAAACTTTGACAGTAATATTAAAATATCAGATACCAGAGTATAAATCTTCAGGTATTTAGTACTGAGGAATATTGCTGATAATCAGAAAACGAAAATAGTAGCACTAATGATAATAAAAATGCTCCAAGAAAATAATACAGATAACTCGAATAATAAGCAAACACGAATGTGTTCATCATTTTCACAAAATATAATATTGTAGTTTTATGAACCGAGTATACATCGTTAAACTTTGTCAATACCAAAATGACACTTGTTTTTTCACCTGGCGACTGAATCCGGCAGCAACGCAGTTTGAAACATATTCAGAGATTTTTGTCATATATGAAATGAAATAATTATGCTGTAGTAAGATGTATTTTGTGGAGGGAAATCGTGATTTATATATCTTATATGACAAATGATCAAAATATTTTGACAACTGGTGTTATTAATTATAAGTTGCCGGTGATATCTACCATAGAATTAATACAAGATTTTAACTGATTAAACTTACTGCATAAGACACAAATACTTTTTGTCATTTCATTGATTTGTAATATAAGAAACCGTAGTATTAACCGAAAGATGGTTCATTAGACAATATACAAATCAGGTGAAAATTTGACACACGGAACTTTGAAAATCCAGAGGTGGTATCAGGTGCCATGGAGGTGAAATCATCGCCTGTCGACACCCGCCATGATTCCACGGGGAAATTCAAATGAAATAATTGAAGAATGGATCCTTGTCATAATCGGTTTTTTACTATGTTTTATTGTTGTTGTTACGTCCCACTCAAGAATATTTCACTCATATGGAGACGTAACCAAATGCGGATGAAGGGCTTTAAATTTTGGCCTTTGCCCGGCACTTACGGTCATTGAAAAGTGAGATTTTTTTAACGTGCCGACACCTACTGTGACACGGGACTTCGGTGTTTACTCTCTCAGGCCGAAGGACAGGAAACCAATCTGCCGCCTGCTGTACTCGAACTCACAACCTCACGATCAAGAGTCGAGCGTGCTAGCGACCGAGCCAGGCCGGCTTTGTCATAACCGGTAAATATTCAACAACCACTTGGGAACAGGCAATTCAACATGACTTTTACTACTGTTAAAATTTAATTTTGGCAAAGAATATAATGTCAACATTAAAAAGAGTCATGAATTACTTCCCCAGGTGCCGACCATACATCAAACAGGAGAAGATTTAGTCACATAAAAGGAAAACAAATTACCATTAAAGGTCAACAGTCTATCAACTTTAACATTTGTCCTCAAATAATCTATCAACCTTGCTGCGGCATTAAATACATACAAAATACATCTTCTTATGTATTGATCACACTAAGACGTTGAGGCTGAATATGGAGCTTATAGGGTCTACTTTTGATTACGCCTGTTTCTGGAAATCCTCAACACAGTACAGTTTACCGAACCAGGACATGTAGATGATATTTTTGTTTTGATTTTTTGTCCTAGATTGGGATCAAAATAAAAACACAATCTATCTGTAGGCTTCTCTCAATGACCTATATTTCCCATATGACAATAGGTTAGTGTACGAAACATGCTGTTGACATCAGTCCTGCTGTAATTATACTGTAATACTAAATACCTCTATCCTGTGTACATCTCTGGCACATCCAATCACTTTCATGCCACATTTAACAAGACGTATTGCTAGTGCAGCTCCTATCCCACATGATGCACCTGTTACAAGTGCAACGCGGCCATTCCATCTCTCCATGTTAAAACGTAGTAGATATCAAAAAAATACTTTCTGTATATAGGTTTTACTGTTTGATTAAGTTTGTCACATTTGTAACTCTCATAACTGATAAAGCTGGTGCATATCCAAACATTGCAAAGGTAGAAAACTACGGAAGTCCATTTCAATCACATCGCATTATTATATTCCGAGACAACACATTTGGAGAATTTCCATTGACATTTCGTTGTCATAAGACAATGATGTAATGAAACTCGTTGACTTTTTGTGTTTGTATTTTAAAAAGTTAAAATGCAAATAATATGTTCTTAAAAACCACGGGGTGAAAAAACTTGTTATAATGTCGTATTTGTGAAAAAAAAAAGAATGTTAAAAATGGGCGAGTAAACATTGAATAACTTTATGGATGGAAGGAATATCAATTGTCGGCTTATTTCATTCATTTCAGGCAAAATATCACGTGATATATATATATATATATATATATATATATATATATATATATATATATATATATATATATATATATATATATGTGTGTGTGTGTGTGTGTGTGTGTGAAAAAATTTTGCAGCGATTTATCTTTTAGTTTTTTAAATCAAAGTATAGGTCTAATTACTGGATATTTTTTATCAAAATGACAGCCTGTATGCCTTTGACTTATTTCAAATGACATACACACAATTGTCACATCGAATTTCTTGGGGTAACAGGCTACTTCATCAGTAAATGCTACAAAATGAGCCATATTGGCACTCAGACTGTTGGAACTTTCGGAGTAAAAAACATCGAGTCTTAATCCAAATCGCTGATAATTCGAAGCCCGCAATTAATTCTTCATTTGACATGTAGTTGACATGCATGTGTACTTTTAGATATTCTATCAATCATTAACAACATAATTACATAACATATAATCATTACTTTAAAACGGTTGTATAGTTCTTCTGTTTGCTCTTGATTTTGTTTCAACCGTGCTGCAAATTCTGCTACCACCCAACTCCAGAGTTTATGTCCTAGTAGATAAACCTCTGGAAAGCAAGAGGTAGGATGCCATGGAGGAGTAAACATCCCCTGTTGACCGGTCACACCCGCCGTGTGTCCACAGTCGAATACAAATGAAATACGTGAGGAACGAATCCTCATCACATGGTACAGACCACGCGGAGCAGATCATACAGGGAAGACAAAATACATGATAATATCGTTTACGTAGATCATATGTCAGGGCAGATGTTACTCAGGTCAGCAAGAAGAAAAAAAAATACAAAAAATAGAACCAATTCAATGAACAAATCACTAACTGACTTCAACAAACAAACACATAACTTCGACAACACATTTTGCAGAATTGATGAGTTAGATATGTATGGAAGCTGCATTCTATACTACAGTTCTGCCAAAATAAATTGGCACTTGTTTAAAACACAGCGAGTTTAAATCAAATCATTACAGGGGTGACAAGTTAGTTATTTGAAAAAAACATTAGAACTACAGAAATGCAAGGAATCAAAGCAAGGTTTGCATGTACTTCCAGATTTCCGGAAAATTGACCGCATTGATTTTGTTTTGACGGAATTTTGTTGTGTCACCTTATCGCGGTAGACTTATTGACAAAAACGAACATCCCAAGTACTTGTTTGACCTTTTTTCAAAACAATAAATTTGGTATTATAAATATTATCTACAACTTCTTTACTACTTACATCAAGCATATCCCTCCACATTTCCGTAATCCCTGACAACTGCGGTGCATCATGTGCAAGACCAGCATTGTTTATGCATATATCTACACAACCAAATTCTGTCTTTATCCAAATGAACATGAATAAGATTTTATATCAATAGATCATATTTTATCGGCACAAGAATGCCCTTTCCTGATTTTACAAGAAAAGTTCTGAAGAATAGAACAAGAATAGTTTTGGATTGGCAGCTGTAAAGATGTTAAATTACTTTATCCGATAAAATTACATTGTTATGTTTCAGTTTACTATCAAATCTCTATCCGAAAGACATTCAACTAATTAACGAAATTCTCTTCGTAATGAATATTGCAATACAGAATGCACATTTTATTTAGCTCAACCGATGGCTTTTTATTTACAGATACGATCATCTTGAGCATCTATTTTGTCCTTTTTTCCAAAATTAAAATCTTCGTTATTATGTTTAAGATATTCTAAGTGACTTAAAAATTCCACTTTAATGCATTTTTACACTACAATAACAAATGTATCGTACAATAATAAAAATGGATGTGCATACCATTTTTTAAAATCAGGTTTTCATTTTACAATGGTCAATGGTTTGTCTACATTGCTATTACTTATCATATGACATATATGCAGCATTTATTCGCACTGAATTAAAAATATAACACATCTTACCTCTATATTCTGTACATTTCTGGCACACACAATCACTTTCATTACACGATACGCTCTGCCATAGCAGTTCCTATCCCACAGGATGCATTCATTACAAGCGCAACACGACCACTCCATCTCTCCATTTCCGATATCAACAAAAGCTCTAACGAGTAATGAGAGATAAAATATACAAAAACACATGGGGAATTTGACCTATAAATAAGTTCCAATCGGGGAACACAAAGAGGCAAGTATATGACGGCAACCTACAACTATTTTATATTCATATTACGGAGTCCATATTTTGATAAACACTGTTCGGGTGGGTAAAATACACATTAATAAATGAGATCAAGAGAAACAAAATTCCAATTTTAAGCTAATCTTAATATGTTTTCTTAGCGCTTTGCCCACTGGAACTATTACGTACTGTTTTTGTTTTAGCTCTGTACTCAATCCAAGGTCATTAGGCACAAAAAGCGTGGGTTTGTTCCATTCAGTTTCATCTTACTCCTTCTCACAATTCGGACAGTGTGTGGTCATCCTGTTTGGTCCATTGCATTTTTGCCAGAATCCATAAATCCGTAGTTATGTAGCTAATTGAAGGAACAAGTTTCCCCAAAATCCCCGGAAATCTTGAAGTATTATGTTGAGCACTTGATTTTAACTAAGGTAGCACCATCAATATTGGACCAAAATATTATAAACATAATACCAAAGTTATAATGCTCAAGACGATCGTTTCTGTCATCAGTTGAGCTCCAATTTAATGTTAATTCCATCTGAGAATAACCACTGTAAAAGATGTCTGTCGTAGCTTTTGAAGAATTTAGAATTTTAAGGGTGTTATCAGTGCGAAATATTACTTTAGCGTAAGATTATGAGCTGGTATCGAAATACCAGGTACTAGGTTTATGTAAAACTATACCCTCGGGACTCAGACGGTCCACCAACAGTGGCAACAACCTAGTGGTTATAAATATTATAAACATAATTATACCAAAGTTATAATGCTCCAGATGATATGGTGGAATACTGCATTGATCCTTATGTCTACTGGTTGTATTAAACGTACCCTGATACATTTACATTAATACAGCTTGACCTGATAAATATCTTATACTCTGTAAATAAATTGTCATGATTGCATCCATAAATGAATCCAGTGCCGAGTTGTGGTAATATATCTTATAATTATAATAAACAAACAAAGAACAGACATACAAACTGTATTTTAATTTTTAATTTTCATTGCGATTCTATTCACTTTTTTCACTTCTCCTTCTTCACAATTTTTGTGTTCTATGTACGCTAAGCATCCATGAAGTGCTTAGCTGTTTGTTGCTGTAAGAGTTAACTGACTTGTTCTGTTCCTCTACATAAAATGTCATGAATCTGTAACAAAATAGGTAGAACATAACCAATATACATGTATATACATAATATTGATGTTACAGTCTAAATGTATTAGATATTTAACAAAAGACTGAAAATTTGTGGTCTGATATGTAAGGTGGTCTTTAGGCGAGGTTCCACTGTATATATGTTATGTTGTTTTTCTTCGTACAGCGATAAATATGTTAAGAAAAGTGTAGAACATCACAATTATTTATTAATATTTGCTTTTCTCCGTTCACCGTCGTGGTTCTTAACAGTTACAATTGTTAATTTTTCGATGACGAAATAAAGCAAATATTGATAGATAATTGGGAAATTCTACTGATACCTATACATAGTACTGTAGCCAGTGCAAGTTGTAGCTCGTTGAATCCTAATCTGTTTTTGATAAAGTTTGTGTTCTCTTTCTGGGTCCACTGGGTTCTCATATCCAACATTTAGAATTGGCCACAACCATAAAACAGAAAAAGTATTGTTTGGCGTAAAACACTATTTATACAAAGCAATATATATACATGTATATAAATACCTGGACGTGTGGTGGAGCCGATAATGCATGTATTATTGAATCTACAACATCCTCAGATTCCATGCACTGCAATGAAAAAGAGCATAAGTACAAGAACTGTTTGTTAATTTGATGTAATTTACTATGATATATAGTAGATGATTAAACTAGGTTTCTACGTACTATTACAAACATCTTTCAATTAGATTATGTCAAAATGCCTACGTACACGTGATATAACGATTGGTTTCAAGTAGAAAACCACTTATAAATGTTCTTCAAAAGATTATTATATATATAACGCAAACAGATAGATAGATAGATAGATAGATAGATAGATAGATAGATAGATAGATCGATTGATTGATAAATAGATACCTTGAAACTATTGTATATTTCGTTTGCCTTTTCCTCACTTTGTCTCATACGGGACTCAAATTCTGTTTTCACAAATCCAGGACTTATGCCCTAGTCAAATAAATCAATAAGATTAAACTTCTTCACCATCTAATTGTGTTGATATTATTCATATAAAGGCATACATTTTGTATATTTTTTGTCTATAGATAATTAACTATTACTGTATCTTATCCCAATTTGTCGCGAACACTTTTTCATAAATCACCCATATAAAGGTTCTCTTTCATAGATTTTTGTCATCTTCTTTAACATAAAAATATTTCTATCAACAGAAAAATTATAGTCATCGTGTTGTTTTAGAAACTGCATTTAGACGAATGGCCGTTGAAAGAGAGTCTAGTCTAAAATGCTCTTAGGGGCTCGTACAGAGAGAGAGAGAGAGAGAGAGAGAGAGAGACAGAGAGAGAGACAGAGAGAGAGAGATTGGTTAAATATTCATTCATATTGTTTAAATAGGTGTAAAAAGAGCACGTGGAAATTATGTAATTATTGGAACAAATATAATGAATGTTATCGTATTATCGTTACACTGGATTACATTTCATTTTCTTACTGTGACACGAATGTGAGAATTCATCTGCCGAAGTTCAACTCTCAAGCCTTCAGTCATTGCTGTAACAGCGAATTTTGTGGCTGTGTAAAAATGACTGGATGGTGATGGTACAATTCTATGACCAGACATGCTAAAAAATATTACAGCCAAGTTATGTACACTATCTAGAATAAAATTATTTAAAATATTAAACTTGATGTAGATATGTAATCAAATTTAAGCATGTTCTTGTAATTTAATGTTCAATCAGTTATAATAAACGGAAAGGTCTAGAATACAATCCCTATCATTTTCAATTTTCTGAGTTTATGCTTTATTTAACTGAAAATCTTTCTCTATCAATATGGTAATTATATAAAATGATACAACATGGGGTTTCAAGTTGGAATCCATATCAAACAGGATGTATTAACACAGGTACTTTGCAGAGACATTCGTTATTGAAAATGTTTTTGCCATACATTATCCTTTAATATAACATGCCTGTTTATCAAAACAACATGGCCATCATCAGCACCCTTTTCAACCATTTGGTTTACGGCTTCACGTGAACAAATACACAGCGCAAGTACATTAACCTAAAAGCAAATAAAAAGTATTTGAAAAGATGGAGTGTGGACAGTATATTGATAAATATCAGAGCTGGGCCTGGCACCATAAAACAAGAGCATTTTCTCAACTTTGCCTGCTCAGCCAATCAGATTTCAGGATTAGCCAAAATTGAGTAAAATTTTAGACTTAAGTAGTTCTTAAGTGTTATGGTGTCAGGCCCTGACGAATTGGAAATATAAAACATCTCAGATACCAAAGTATAGACACAGATACGAATCCAAGAGGTGTGATCAGGTGCCATTGAGGAGTAAGCATCCCCTGTCGACCGGTCACACCCGCCGTGAGTCCATCGAAACTGATTCATTACATACCTACATAACAATTTATAATATAACAATGTGCAGATCTATTTAAATAAAATATCCGCACTTTCACGAAATAGATGACTTTGTACATGTATATTGTTTAGGATGTGCTTATTTCTAACATTATATACAGAGCTCCATCTTTTGTTATTAACATTTCATCATAGCTATCTCTTTAAATGCAAACAATTCTATATTTTCTTAAATAAGATTATTCAAATTCACTATCATCTTACATCTACTAATACAGAGTGACATAAAGAGTTTCTCTACATCATCTCAATGGGCCTTCAGGTATGAATCTAAAAATTGCATACATTTTTTCTCATACGCCATTTCTGCAATTACATAATATATCTATCTGGGCAGTAATGAAAGAAGATAGATTGGGTTACATGTACATGTAGTAGCAACTAACAATATAATACATATTTTGCCGTATTGTGGTGTGAAAGGTTACCAGGACTACTTACATCGAGCATATTTCTCCACATTTCAGTGGTACCTGACAACAGTGGTGCATCATGCCCTAGTCCAGCATTATTTACACATATATCTACACCACCAAACTCTTGCTTTATCCTGTTGAACATGGACAGAATCTCCTCTTCCTTCCTGAGATCACATTTGATCGGTACAAGCATTCCCTTTTCTGATTTGACTTCATTTGCAATCTCCTATTGAACAAAAAGAAAAATAAATTGAAGCATTAACAGATCAGATATGATAACATCTACACTGCAAGTGCGTATCTGAAAATAAAAACATGTTTATTTTTCATCAATCAGTAAAATTAATTTCAGTTGACATAACAGGAAATGTATTTATTTACAAACTAGACAAGTATTTTCATACCTCCATGAACTTAAATTCCAAATACTAATTCAACGTCAAAACACTCAGAATTACTTTTGACAATAATTTATCCTGATGCATTAAAGAATAGAGTTACGTGCATCTTCAAGAGGCATTTTCTCTAAATATATACTTTTATGAAATTCTGTGGAAAAACAGCCTTTGAATATTCAAGATATCTATAACATCGTTTGCATTACGCCATTACATATATTAAATATTACATCTATCTCGACTTTTACATGAACCATAGTTCCATGTCATGTCATTTTAAAGTATTAAAAAGAGCTTATTATCTATGATTTCGTCCTACACTAGATACACTTTACAGATTGTTACAGTTATATTGTTTTACTTCAGTATCAAGATATACGTGATCAATTAATATGATACTGACGAGGGAAAGATTTCTATGGAAATTCCTTTCAGAAACACTGGTAAACTGTTCAAGGTATAATGTAGATAAGTGAAATCACGTGGTTTAAAAGAAGATAACAGGTGTTCTACACTGGTACATATTTTCGATTTGACCCAAATAAGAGTTAAATCCAGTAAGGTCAAATTACTGGTAGTCAGTTACATTGATAACAATAACTTCTTTACTTTTGGCTAAGACAATCAAATGTCAACCTTGAGGAATACTTGTCTGTCGTTTTACTTAATATCTGAAATATACACTATGTCAACGTATTTCAGTCCACTAGATTTTTGTTTTAATTTCATTCTTGTGTTTACAACGAAACGCACCATACCTCTATCATTTGTACATTCCGAGCACAACCAATCACTTTCATCCCATATTGAACAAGACGTTTTGCTAATGCTGCTCCTATCCCACATGATGCCCCCGTAACAAGGGCAACACGACCACTCCATCTATTCATATTAAAGAAGCAAACCACCGTTTCCGTTTTATGAGCAAATTCCAAAACTGATAAAGAAAGCACGTGTTTACACTTGTTGTGGGGTACATTCAATTGTTAATATGACCTGATAACTGATGAGGGTAAATTCAAGGCGCGTCCTTTATTTTCTTTGTATTTTATTAATAACTTTTTCATACCAGGTTTAGCGTCTGAATATCCCATAATGGGTCTCCAAAAGGCTCATGCAGACGACAATGGATGAATCTTGAAAAATGAATCTTGAATATACAAAAAATCATATGAATCTCGTTAGTGGTTATGTTGTAAATGTCGGCATGAGTGGTTGGTGATTTACTTTATGTAATTATTTCTGACGACCTAGCTTTTATTGAGTACGTTTTGATAACCTTAGCAAATTTAATGTAAAATATAATGATTTTGCCATATTTACAACGAATGTTTTTGATTTAGTCCAATATTAATCAATAAAGAGATGCTAAATTCTAGTGTGATTATCAGCGGTACAATCCTTATGTCTAACTGGACTGACAAAAATACGATAGCAATAAGAAAACCCCTACAATTACATTCCACGAAGTATATGTAGCTTCTACATGTCGTAAACACAAATATACTCAACAATTAGTAATACAATGTCCAAACCATTCCGGTCCATCAACGTTGCATTGTCTTCTCAAAGTCCATCAACATTAAAATGTTGCATTGCCTTCCTGAAATGCATCAACGCTGCACTGTTTTCCTGGATTCCATCAATGTAACAATGTCCTTCTGTAGTCCATCAACGCTGCATTGCATTTCTGGAGTCCATCAACACTACTTTACCCTACCTTCCTGGAGTCCATTAACGCTGCATTACCTTCCTGGAGTCCATTAACACTGAATTACCTTCCTGGAGTCCATCAACGGTGCATTTCCTTCCTGGAGTCCATCAATGTTGCATTACCCTTTCAGACTGAAAATTAAATTACAAGATCTAAATGCAGAATAATTACACAATATATATTCCAAACTAATAGGCATTTGAATATAATTCATTCGTAAACTATTCAGAATTCGAATGATACTTATACCAATGATTTCCATTAGAGTTACACGATGTCCGGTCGACATACAAATCTAATGATGCTAAGGTGCGTTAATATCTGTCATTTGTGATGTCAGTATTTCAACCAAGAACAACACAAGAAAATAATACATACCACATCTCGCAACTGTACGTAATTAATACACAAATTATTTTCCTTTTATCTGTTGAACGTAGCGATCTCCGACTACTTGATGGTAGATTAAATTCAATACATTAAAAAATTGCATTGTATGACATGTCATTTAGATATATTTAATCGAAAGTTAAATGCAATATTTAATTAATTTTGTTTGCGCATCAGATAAAAGCAAAACTTACAAAGGTAGACAACAGTTGCTAACAAATCACAGACAGGTGTTAAAATAATGGTTGTCTCCCTTAGTCTTTACAGCGTGAGCAATGCTCTATTTTGAAAATCTAGATTGTGAGAAAATCCTCGATTCCATTCTAGTTTTTAATCAATTACGATGAAATGTTAAAACCATTCAACAATGAAAAAAGCTTATTATTAGCAGTAATCTGTTAGTCTACATTGTGATCATAACTCTCTCAGTTTTATTCATACGTGAAATTTCATCGTGGTTATGACAACAGATAGATGTAAACAAATCAACTATATCAATATGTTATGCATAATATTCCTATTGTAACAGGATTATAACGATGAAACTATCCATAGTATTACTAATGAATTTTTAAAATAGGTGTTGGTATAACTGAAGTATTTTAGTCTATATATATGACGCGATGTATGATTAGAGTTTGGCTTAATTGACCACAAAGCGAGAAACTCCTACATAAAACAAATCGCTTTTCATATACATGTATTTGATTTTAAAAATGGTACTTTGTAAAATTACAAATTTCTCTCAATACGTGTATATATCCATACTGGTTTTATCAATATGTACATAAACATCATTACCAATACCACAATGGGTACTAATTGTGCCTCCTAGTCAGTAAAAAAAGTTTTGGGTTTCATTTGCACAAATCTGAGGCAATCATCTGTAAAATCAAGAGTTTCTAGTTGTTCCCAGACATTTCATTCCCTTTTAACGAAATGAATGCAACACAACCAAACTGAAACAGTTATATAATTATGCACTTATAACTACAGTAATGTTAATAATGTGAATTATGTTATATAGGTACGAGTTATAAAGTGATGGATAATACAGGGTTTGAATGAACTCTGAAAGTTACACAAATTGAATATACACAGTAAGGTTAGTACCAGATTAAACCTTACAACACCAGATGCCCTTATCACACTCTAGTTCTCACTTGTACATGTAAGTATTCAGAAGTGAATACAGTCTGACGAACATATATTAATAGAGAGGCACTGAATGAAGTTGAGATGGAGTTGCATGAACTAACTGCAACTGATAAACATGTCATTTTGTCGGGAGATTTTAATGCACGTACCGGAGTTGAATATGAAATTCATAACTCTATCTTTGAATTCGAAAATGACCAAATATATATGATGTTTGAAAATAACCGAAGAGATCGTGCATCTGTTCAACAAAATAAGACAAGGAATAATGAAGATAAAACTCAAAATTCTTACGGCAAAATACCCATTGAACTATTCAAATCAAATAACTTATTAATTACAAATGGTCGCATCGCTGAAAATCTCCCTCGAAAACTGACATGCAAATTAGCAGCAAGTACATTTGATTACTTTATTTGTGATTATAATTTATTAAAACATGTAACAAATATGGAAGTTCTCCAACAAAATATTTTATTTTCAGATGTGCATTGCCCAATTACACTTCATTTAAATATCTCGAGGGATAGCAATGTGAAAAAAGAGATGAAATAACAAAAAATTCAGAAGTGATTAAAAATTGGGATTCTTCGAAAGGAGACTTATACGTAAATTCTCTTGATTCTTTTCATATTGACTGAATTATTCAACTCATAGACAACAAAACTAATATAGAAAATATAGCACAATCTGACATTGATGAAAAAGTTGAAAACCTTAATGAAATTTACTTAAACGCTGCAAAACATTCTCTTGGTACATCAAAACCCACAAATATAATAAGAAAACAAAGTCTAAAAATAAACTCTGGTTTTCGCAAGCATGCAAAATTGCACGTAAAACATACAAGAACTACAAAAATTACTATTATAAAAAAAACGGAAAAAAGCAAGAAAAAGAAAAATCGTACAAGAAAGTACTTGACAAAGAAATAAAAAAAGTACAGGAATGATATGTCTAAAACTTTAAAAGAAATGAAAACAAAGAACCCAAAAGACTACTGGAAAATATTAAATAGAAAAAAAGCACTAAAAATAATTGAAAACAAGAAATTGACATAAATGAACTATATAAATATTTTAAAAATTTAAATAAAACCCCAAATATTGATGATGAAAGAAATGAAATGCTTGAAAATGAACTAATATCTATAGAGACAAATGATATAAATAATGAACTAAATAAAACTATGTCCCAAGATGAAATAATGAAATGCATTAAAAATCTAAAAAAAAAAAATAAGTGGGGATGATAAAGTTAAAAATGAATGTATAAAATCAACAAGTCACTTACTTTTGTCTATTTATGAAAAATTATTTAACCTTATATTTTCAAGTGGAATAGTTCCAAAATGTTGGCTAGAAAGAAAATAATACCTATCTACAAAAATAAGGGTGAAAGAAAAAATCCCCAAAACTATAGGCCCATAACTATATTGAGTTGTGTAGGCAAATTATTTACATCAATACTTAATGATAGGCTAAATACTTTTTCTGATAACTTCCTTTTGATACATGAAAACCAAATTGGTTTCAGGAAAAAATATTCTACAATTGATAACATATTCTTCATTAATATCTTATTTGATCTATTAAAATAAAAAAAATCTAAATTATACTGCGTCTTTGTAGATTTCGAGAAAGCGTTTGATTCCGTTTGGCGAAAAGCATTGTGGTATAAACTTCTTTGATTCCGTTTGGCGAAAAGCATTGTGGTATAAACTTCTTTGATTCCGTTTGG
Source organism: Atrina japonica (assembly GCA_030159075.1). Lineage (NCBI taxonomy): Eukaryota > Metazoa > Mollusca > Bivalvia > Pterioida > Pinnidae > Atrina > Atrina japonica. The sequence continues at coordinate 1,722,826 of BROG01000074.1, read as the reverse complement.
CGAAAAGCATTGTGGTATAAACTTCTATCAAATAATATAACAGGTAATATGTATAATATAATCTTTAATATGTACAATCAAATTAAATCTAGCATTTCTTTCAATGAAAATTTCTCAGAGTATTTCAAGTGTGAAAACGGTGTCCGTCAGGGTGAAAATTTATCTTCTTTTTTATTTTCGGTTTATCTCAATGATTTTGAAGATTTCATTTTAAAAACAGGGCAGAAGGTTTACAAACAATGACAGATAAGTTTCAAGAACAACTAAATATATACTAGAAACTTATTACTGCTTTATATGCAGACGATTCTGTTTTACTTGCAGAAAATCAAAAACAAATACAAAATTTGTTCATTCATTTTCAAAATTATTATAAAAAATGGAATCTAAAAATAAATGTAGAAAAATATTTGGTAAAGGGAGACAACCGAAAATTTTTTAATTTACATACGAAGAAAAACCTTTAAAAGTAGAGCAAGAATTTAATTACTTGGGAGATATGTAAAGTCGTTGTGGATCACTTTAAAAAGCAAAACAAAATAAAGTATCAAAAGCTACAAAAGCACTTTATGAAGTTTTAAAAAAGGTCGAGAACACAATATATCAATTGAATGTCAATTAGGACTTTTCGACAAAATTGTAGCATCTATACTTTTATATGGCTGTGAGTTATGGGGATTCTCTGATAACACAATCATAGAAAGAGTACATCTAAAAGTCTGTAAACTTATGCTTCATTTAAAATTATCCACTCCAGATTTCATGGTTTACGAAGAACTTGGTAGATATCCAATATCCGTAAACATCCAAACACGAATAATTACATATTGGGTTAAACTCTTATGTAGTAAAGATACAAAAATATCATATTTGTTATATAAGCTAGTATTGACCATAAACGAGGCAAATAATGGAAAGGTTACATGGATAGAAAATGTAAAAAAACATTCTTAATAATTGCGGAATGTCAAATATATGGTTAAACCAATCTTTTTCAAACGTAAAATGGTTGAAATTAAAAGTTAAACTTACTCTTACAGATCAATTTAAACAAAGGTGGTTCTCTGATTTATAAATTCTCCAAAAGCACTTAACTATAGATTATACAAAGAAAGCCTACACTTCGAAAGTTATCTCAATATCTTACCACTAAAAGACTCCCGAACACTATGCAATTTAGAACGTGCAACCATCACCTTCCTGTTGAATCTGGCCTTTGGAATAATATACCAAGAAATAATAGATACTGTCAAAAATGTACTTCACTAGAACTTGGTGATGAGTTCCACTATATATTAAATTGTGAATTTGTCAAACTTGAAAGAAAAAACTGCTTACTACTAAAACATATAAGAAATAGAAATATCATATCTTTTAAAGAAATAATGTCTTCTAAAAAAACAGTCCTTTTAAAGAAAATTATGTACATTTATTAGAAAAATAAATCAGTTATGCTCCTCTCCATAATATATATTCACTAGATCTTTACCTTCCAAAAGATATAGAAAAAAGATCATACCAATTGATCCATCTCAATTTTTTATATGCTTACATACTAACCCTCATTCATGCATTATATATTGTGTTGTTTCAATTTATGTATCTCTGTATACCATTGTATTAAGTATGGTGATTAGACAATAAATAAAGTTATCATAGTTTACATGGCAATTAATTTTTCCATGAGAGAATTGGAATGGACAAAGATTCTCAAAATTTCCCAATTTAATTTTCTGAGATATATCTGCTTTAAATGGTTATTAATACCTGAGGATTCTTTTTTATTCATTTAGTTATTTAATATTTATTTTATTTTTTTTATGTAAGATCAATGTGAAATGAAATTGTTACACCGCTAGGTATTTTAAATATAAACATTCATATATTATGCAAATTGTTACCAAAGAAAAATTTCAAAATTGCTGCGAAAAAATAATGTCAATTGGATTCCAGACAACAACTAAATATATTTCGGTTATGTTTTCTTTTCTTTTTTTTCTCCCATCTTATATCTTTCTGATACTTCCTGATAGTTTCCTTTTTGTTTCGTATTTACCACACTCAAACGCTCGTCCACTGTTCTGTCCCATTAACCATAGTATCGGTTTGTTTTCTTCAGTGCTGTTTCAGCTTCAAATGAATCTAGATAACAATTCAACAATCAGTGGAAATATTGGCATTTTTTGGTGATCATTTTATTCAAGTTCCTTCAATGGTTGATTTTATATCCTTAAGAATTTCTCCAGCTCTGTAATCATTTCTTCAAGAAATGTGTCTAATTTCTAATGGACTTTGTTGTGATTTTTCAATGTATTTTAGTCCTTGTTGTGACACACGGTATCAACATCCAAATGGTGTCATCTTTCTATTTTGAGTACAAATGCATATCGATTAGTTTAAGTCTATGGCATACAATCAGCAGAGTATGAAATACAATTGTATTTGTTCTTCACTTAAATATTACAGAAGAAATAATCACCCTTTGTCATTTCTGGTGGCGTAAATGTGGTTAGCCAGGATTTTCAGTTCTAACATACTCCTAAAGGTGTGACAATATGCACAATCATAGGTCACACCTAAATCCTTTCTTTAATTACCGCTACAGGTGTTTCTTATACTTTGTTAACCCATGTCAGAATCCCCATATCTTCTCTTATCAAAAGCCTGCTATCACCGAAGGCCTAATGGTGATATCTGTCTCTTTTATAATCAGATGATGACAATTCATTGAAAATAAAAGAAATATGTGGTATGCCATATCGTATCCAGGGTATTCCTAATATGTAGCATTTGGAGGGAATGGTTGACACAGGTATCACAAAAAAAAAGTCTTGCCCATTTCAAAGTTAAAGGAGCAATAGCTGTGTTTAACAAAATAATTATTTCGATTCCCCCCCCACTTTTACCACTTGTAATTGATGAATAAAATGATTTTAAATAAGTTCTATACACAGGCATTGAAAATCAGGACAGGCCCAGTGGTATGCATAATTATACAAATAGTAAGGTTGTATTAATCAATTGCAAGAACATAATTTCCAGATTGGGTTTCTCCTGCACTTTCCACAAAATATATCGGAATTTCAAAATCTGTATGTCTGTGTATATCTCTTTTTTTGTTATTGTTTGTCTAAGTGGTGAAACAGCAAAGAATTAAAACAGCCTTTAAATTAGGGTCAAGTATCATATCCATAAAAACACCTTTGAGTTTGTACTAAGACCAATAGTTTTAAGTATTGATCCTATGTGTCCTTGCGTCTATCACTAAATAAAACGCAGTTATATCTGAAGGCCAGATTATTGTCACTTGTCCGTTTATGTCAAAAACAAATTAAGGTTAATGTCTGAACTCTACACCAGAAATGAAATATTGCGACATTTATATAAAATCAAGCATTTTATTTCTTGGTCGACGCAAAGACACAAACCGGAAATTTCTAAGCATAACAAAGTTAAAGCGGTGCAAGAAAAATCCGGATCCAAACTGGATTACATAAGAACTCGAAAATGATCTATTGCTATCCATGTTGTAGGCGTACACGCCGTACAGCCAAACAACTGTATGTACAATGTAAAAGCACGTTACATGAATGGAAATGTTTGCTGTCCACACTGATAGGCCGTTCATAGGAGGCCGAAACTGTAACTATTATAGTATGAACATGTGTCTATAAAATATTTATTATATATAAAAATATGATAAAGACACATGTTTATACTAAATTTTATTTTATTGACATAGTTTCTGTCTCCTGTTAGGCCGTTCAGTCAAACAACACACATACAACGTAAAATGACGTCACATGAATGAAGTCATTGCTGGTGTTACAGCCAAACAACTGTATGTATAATGTAAAAACACGTCACATGAATTGATGTCATTGCTGTAAACGTCAATATGTCCTACATCAAAACAACGCACGTATAGCTTAAAAAGATGTCACATGAACTGACGTCATTGAGCTGTGCACGTCCATAGCCCCCGAATCCAAACAACACAATATAACGTAAAAACACGTCACATGAATGCGAGTCATTGTTGTCCACATTCATAGGCCGTACAACTAAACAACACACATGTAACGTAAAAAGATGTCACGTGAATTGAAGTCATTGCTTGTCCACGCCCATAGACCCTACATCCTAACAACACTACCCCCCCCAAAAAAAAAAAAAGTCACATGAACGCAAGGGAGTGCTGTCTACGTACAGTTTTTTAGTTGTGTGTTGTAGGGTCTATGGCGTGGACAAGCAATGACTTCAATTCATGTGACATCTTCTAACGATTTAGAAAGGATAGGTTTAGTGTCTGGAATTAAAAATAGGGGGGTCCCAGACCAGAGCTTTTAAAAATTAAAAAAAATTCTGGACCCCCTTAAGCATTTGCTCTTATATGATTTGTGTTTGTCGAAACTCATTTTAATTTGGGTAAATAATTAGTCTGTCAATTTTATGTAACCATTGTAACTTCAATGCCATAATTTCAAATTACTGCTTGGGCTTTAAGAATTAAACATTTCTGGGAAAGCATATCCTGAACCACGGAGAAACGGTTAGTTTTACAACAGATGCATTAGTTTGATCAGTGTTTACAAAAAAAAAATGTTATTTCGATTTTTTCACTGTTATACTCCTACTTGTACTTGTACAAAAACTAAGAGATTACATTTGCATAAAACTCCTATATTCCTGTATATTTTGTGGAAATAAGGTCAGGTCCAGTATGGTAGGGCTTATGCATACACAAAAAATAAGGTTGAACTAATCAGTCGCAAGTTGATAATTGCCAAACTGGGTTTATCAAGCAATTTTTACAAAATATATGGAATTGAATTAAGATTTTTTATGCCTGTGTATGTCTCTGTTTTATTATTGTATCTCAATCTAAATAGTAAAAAGGGGAAAATTAAAAGCACGCAACTAGATCTAATGCCCTTTAATTAGAGTAGGCATATGCCGAGTGAATGAATAAATATTTATTTATTTAGCATATAATAATTATAGAGATTATAGATCTATATTATGTTTTCGACGATGTGACGAATTCATTACGTTTCCATTAACATATGATCATTCGGAAATATCCTTAGATCGTCGAAAACCCATGTTGTCGGGGTAGTATACTTTAGATAGACTATGTAAATTAAATAAATCAGATAAAAAAATAAAGAGAATAAATAAAAAACAATAAATAAATAAATGAATAAATAAATAAATAAATAAATAAATGAAACATCGACTATATTATACTAATAGGCTACGGATACCTCTAAATTTTAGGTTAATGTTAAGTCTATCGATTTTCTTTTCAAAATAATAGGCTAAGTACCCCGGCAACGTGGGTTTTCGACGATCTAAGGACCCTTCCGCATGATCCGATGTTAAAGGAGACATAATGTAATCGTCGAATTTAACATATCGTCGAAAAACATACGACGGCGCAATACTCTACTGTAGTCTACACCTATTTACAGTTGAGACACATTATCTTTTTATGTCATATATAGATTTACACCTATATGTGGATTTAAAATATAATTCTAACCATATATATATATCACTATAAGCGATACATTGGATTCATTATTTTCCACTGAATATAGAATTTTTTTCTTATAAAATCCAAAAATCTAACAGTATGTACAACGTGGTCTCGGTCTAAATGCGAAAACATGTGAAAGTATTTTGGCTTCATGTTGTCAGGAGCAACTTGGCGAGTAACGCATTTACATATACTTCCGCTAAAAGAAGTTCTCATTAATTACCTAAAATCAAAGCATATTTTGTAAGTTATTGTTAATTAATAACATGTTTTTATGAATATGATACATGTTTGTAAAATGTATAATGCTAGTAATTAAACTGACATTACATATTTGAATAAACAACAAACTCGGAAGTCAAGGCGGAAGAATATATTCGTCTGTGTTGACTAAATGAACGGGAGGGAAATAATGAAGTGGTGTTAAAGAGTTATATGACAGCTTGTAATTTTGTAAATACAATATCGGTAAATATTTCAATTTTTAGGTTATAGTCATAAAAAATCAACATGCCGACTCAGGTTAAGTTGGCTCAGATGGTTGACTTGGCCCTCGGCACACCCGAGGTTGGGGCTGTGAATTTTAACGTGCTTCATACATTGCTCCATGCTATGTTGAGAAAACTGAACATGGTAGAAGTGCAGGCAGAAATTAGTGAATTTGATCGTGATTTCTTGTCATCTTCTAAAAACCGGCAAATATCGGGACTAAGTGATTTAGATAGTGGTAAGGGCGATGATTCTGAGGATGCTCTCAGTGAAAAATCGAGCTCAGCTGGACCTGGCCCGAGAAAGTCAACACCATATCATCGGTTAGAAGTAAAAGTGGAAAAAATATCGGAACAGCTAGAGCAGTTTAATAGTGATTTGCCAAAGTATAAGGAATTGTTTGAAAAGTCGTCAGATACGCCTGTGGCAGACATTTGGAAATACATTCAGATGCATGGAGATGTTGAAACGAATAAAAAGGGTCTAGCAGAGGTAAGTGTGTTTTTTGGTGTATCTTTCTTCTTTAGTTTTAGCCAATAAATTTCATAAATTGTATAACTTTTACTCACTTTAATTTAGATCTTCAACATTGTCAGTTATTTGAAGTTTGAGACTAATATTAAAGTAGGAGATTATTTTCTCATGCATTGGTACGAGTCAGATTATCCTGAACTAATCTGGTGATCATGTGCTGGCTGTAGGTCATTTTGAACACTGGTCAGTATGGGAATGTTAAGATTATAATAGTAAAATATCATTGTTGACCCTGGCATTTGTAATTGGTTTATACTTATGGTGACTGACTGTAGACATATAGACCTAGTATTACTTAAATGACCTTGCAAACTTAGTCTAGTCATATTCTAATGCAATCCATCCACAATCCATCACCAAGAAATGAAAATCTCAGAGTCAGATCGTCAATAAAATATAAATGTTTTATTTACCAATCAAGGGGTCCTGTATGTGTCATTGACTTTAAGGTGAAATGTATTATGACCTCCTTAGCCTTTTACAAGATATTCTCCACGGAAAATGTCTTGGTTTCCCCTAAATTCAAGTTTATTTTCTCAAATTTGCTGAATACATGTATCATGTACATATCAGTTCATTCACCAATCTAATTAAAACCTGATCTTTCATCACTACCGTTTTCTGGTATGTTGCGTAGAGGATCTGTTATGAAACCCAATATTGGGTCACATGCGAACATATAAAATTTGGTTGAAGAGAATTCTTTCATAACCTTGGATAGTATTGATTCATCAGAGATGCTCCAAATAAAATCTACAGACTGACAGTTTCTTCACTATAAAAATTAGTAACATGTTATCTCTTTACCATTGATGCCATTCCATAAACTTTCATGATCTTGTATAAAGTCAAACTTTCATTATCGAACAGTACACATAGGTATCCCAAGACATGTGACACCATAGCAGGTTTCATTAGATCGTCTAACTACTGATCTACACAACAACAGAAAACAGGAGTGATGAGAGATCAGTTTTTTACTCCTTGACGCCTAAAGCCCCATTTGGTAAAGACCACTGTCATAATTTAGAAGTGTATGATTGAAATATTATATTTCATAATAATTTTATTTGCAATTTTAACTTGCTCACTTCTGAAAAAGGACAGAAGACCATTCTTTTTATTGACTTGTCTTGGGTTAGTCTAAATGTGGCCACAGGACTAGGGTTGAACAGTTAATTAGACTATACATTTGTATACTGAAAATTTCCTAAATCATAAGGTAGAGGCCTAGGCTCCTCTAAGTACATATATGGACAAAAAATCACTGTCACAGCATAACACACTAAAACCCATCACGGCAGTGCAATGATGCTAGTCCATATCACAGGTCAATATATGGTATACTTTTCTCATACTTGTAACTTATGATGTTTTCAGTAACATAAGTCAGTATGACAGTAATTCTTGCCAATCTTGGCGAGACAGAAAACATCAATAAAACATCAAGTTGGGGATATTTTATGACTGCACATTTTAAATCATAATTACAGAAAGAAACTTGTGATGTCACAACAATTTATTTGCCTCTTTATTTTAAAATTATTTTGCCATCTGGCATTATAATGTATATTTTTCTTTTAATTTTATTATGGTATTTTGTAATCATTGAAAATTATAAATAAAAAAATTGTAATTTAACATTTACATGTAGACAATTTCTAAGTACTGCCTAATAGTTGAAATTATTTAACATACATAAATACAGCGTATATGTTCATGCACATACCGGTATATCCATAAGTTGGTTGGTAATAACATGTATTACCTGTACATTTACATAAAAATAATGAATACTTTTTAGCCACTCCCTGTATGTGAAAATTAAACAAAATGGTAAACTATCACCAGTCAGACAAAGGCATACATATGTACATATATCATTGTGTATGTAGAATTTTGGGAAAATGCAGTCTAAATCAAGAGATTATGATTAAATATTGCAATATAAATTTGGTAAATTTAAACAAGTAACAATATATAGCTATTAACTGAGTTGTATCTATTTGAAAGAAATAATAACCCATTTATATACATACATGTACAGGTACATTTATTTTGTAGAGTTCGTATTTTTTATTCTTTATATATAATGGTACATGTATACATGTACATTGTATACAATTTAGCAGTTAGTGAGTTATATTCATGTACATGTATGTATCTACACTGTACATGTACCTGTACAACATAATATGATGTAGATCAGGTCACCTGTCCAATAAAATTTGATTATAGCACTACATACACAAGTACTGGTATAACCCTTACAAGACAAATTTATTGCTTTGAATTCTAACAGTGAATACACAAATATTCGTAAATTATCAAGTCTCCTTGACTCCCACATACAAAAGTACATGTATATGTATTTTATAAAACACTCAAACACAACAGTTTGTAGCTTTACAATGTACATGCATGTACAACATGTACAGTACATGTATACATAACACAATGTTTAGCTCACCTGGAAGCAAGTACTCAAGGTCCTTTACCAAGTTTGTACATTTCATCCAGATTTGCCCAGGGGTGGATCCAGGGTGGGGCAAAATATGTCCGGGAATGTAGTACTCTATAACAATCTTCTCCAGAACTGTTGCATGAATTGAAGAAGAATGTTTCTGAGTGATCTGCATGCTTGGACGTACAATGTACATGTATGATTCAAGTTTGTATTTTTTGTTGAAATCAGAATATTAATTTTTGACACATTCTTTAAGTTTAAGGTTTTCAGACTTTTTTTTGTATGATTTCTTTGATTATCTTCCCTTTTATTCAGTTTTATTCAGTTTTTTGTAGAAATGGGATGATTAAAGTCACATTCCGGGGAGTAATGTTCATAAATAAACTTTTCTGTACTCTCTTAATGTGTATTCGTATGAACTTTTTCGTATTATTTAAAGTCCTAATCCAACTAATTAGTTAATTAATTGTGGGAAATACCTAACACATTGATCTATTTATAAATGATAAGGTGTTGCCGGTCACGTGGTGACGCTCTACTGAGCGTGTTTGTTTCACTGTCCAGGACAATCCAGACAAGTGGAACACCAGTCAAATGCTCTGGAATACAGTCCTGGGCAAGCAATTTACCTGTAAACTTACGTGATTTAATGTTAATTTTACTGACATCATTGAAATAACTACATGTACATGTACTTCTGTCCTGGTACATTCGATTGTAACATGTTCTGAGACTGTGCCAGAACAGTACTCTCGTGGTGAATTGAGCTTTCTCTTTATATCACTCGCTCACCAGGGTAAATTTAAGAATTCCTATATATGGAATCCCCCCTAATAACTCCATTAATACATGTATCATACATCAAATTTTTTGATTTTTTTTTTCATTTTGGTGGGTTAGGAGTGGTTTTCTAATGAAATTATCAAAAATTACTATAACGTCCAGAAAATTACAATTACATCCCTGGAATGTGACTAATATTTTATGCATTTTTTAAAGGTCTTTTCAGACTCATTTTCATTCATTTTTGTATGATTTCTTTTATCATCTCCCCTTGTATTCATTATGATGCATTATTTATTTTATGTGATTTACCTGTAATTATGTGAAAAAATGCTGAAAGAATTTTGCTGAAATGTAATTTTTTGGAATTTTTTAATGAATTTTTTAAGACTTCAAAAAAAAAAAAAAGGAAGGTGGTGTTATTTTTTGTCACATGGTTGGATTATTCTTGGACACCAATAAAGGGAATTTGGTGAAAATTTACAAGACACAATTACAAATAAGTACTCACAGACAGTTCTCTACCATATTTTTTTTTACCAGAACTACCTACTTATTGTACATATACATGTATCCTTCTTGATTTTCTTTCCACATTTGTACATGGTTTTCAGTAGAGCCAATTATATACATATTGGCCCACTGGGGCCTCTTTAAGTTTTACATGCATGTACATGTACAAACGTAGATCTATGAACTGGTAGTAGGAAAGGACCACTGGCTGATGGAGACCACCTGCTTACTATCAAATTGTAGTGTTCATGTGTGTGCACATGGACATTGAATGCCATATATCATATTGACCTTTTGCCAAATGTCTGACACTTGGCTGTCCTTGTGCTTTTTTGACATCATTTGATTGTGATATTATAATCACTCAAGTGTTTGATCTGCCATTTAATTGTGACGCCATAGTAGAAAAGTTTTTCAAAAGGTGCCATGTTGGACATTTAGCAATACATACAGGTCAATTATAATTTAATGCAGTGGAATATTATATACTAATACATATACAAGTGTATATATATATTTTGTACATGTTCAAACATTCTGATATCATAAAAATCAAGAAATTTCATACATGTTCATATTAAATATTATTGATTTGTACACTGCATGTACATGTATGTAGTGTACAATGTATTCAACATGTACATCACTACATGTACATTGTACATGTGTAATAATTATCTACATTTTCATTTTGAAAGAAATGTATTTACATGTACATGTATCATATGTATCAAAAGATTTATACAAAATAAAAAAAATCTGCCCAAATTAAAGTACAAATTGTATATTTTGTACTGTACATGTACATGTTTGTAAAATGAACAGTGTGACTATCTTATGTTACACTTGTCTTGTATTGTATTTTATTGTTGTTTAACTTCCCACTCAAGAATCTTTCACTATGACCTGGAGACATCACCGGAGATGGCCATTGAGCAGTGAGGGTTCCTTAATGTGCTGACACCTAATCACAGTGACATTGCATTGGTTGGACCTTGGATTTTACTGTCTCATCCGAAGGACAGGAGAAGCCAGTCGCTTTTGATGAGGCAAGAACTCACTCCGACTGCAAATCGATCACTCTACCACAGAGCCACCATGGCTCTGTTACACTTATCAAAACAAGTAATGTACATATATAAGAAGTATATGTACTACATGTAGCAAGACAGACATTTCTGTGTTTGTGTGTCAACACTTACAATAATATACATATTATATACAGGGATGTCATTAGAAGGCGGTAACAGACGAATTTAACCCCTACTCTCAATAAATAGCTGCCTACTTTTGTCAAAATTACATAGACTTCTATAAAAAAAGAAATTCTCCTGCTGCTTTGACAGTTTTACATCTTACTAAAGAAGTTAATGACATGCTTGATATACATATATACGTTGTATACATGTACATGTATGTGTGTGTGTAGTGAAACCTCCTTATCTTGAAACTCATGGGATCGCCCATTACTTCGAGATATCCGGAATTCGAGATAACCGAAATTAAAATTTCTATTTGATACATTATTTTATCCATAAAATTATTTTCTACCTTATATCACATTCTAATCATGAACACTTTAAAGTTTGTAATGTAAGTAGATGTACCTACAAGTGGAACCTGTCTTGAAAGACATGTATCATGAAAGACCTGTCTTTTAAGATCATATTCCAAAAACCAATTTGTTAAATAATCTTATAAATAAAACCTCTTTTGAGGGACCATCTGCCTTGAAAAACCACATTTTAATGGCAGAAGGGGTAGTCTCTCTGGACAGGTTCCACTGTATAACAAAACTTACATACATGTATATGGTCTCCAGAAATTCTAATTCGATTATTTAAATCTTTTATCATTTTTTTGTCCATACATGTATATAGTTTTTGTTTACTTAAAGTTGAAGCCATCATACTTTGCTTCTTTTATACCATTTTACCATGCGCATTTGTTATACATGTATATATAAACAAACTTGCATCATTCCTAAACTCAACTCTGATTATATAGCTATTTCCCATTAAATTTCATCCAAGTTTCTAACAAGAAAAATGAGATGAGATTCCATTCATCAGATCTAGAGTTTTTGGTAAAAGTTTTTTTGACTTAAAATCCTTCAAAAACTTTGACCATGTTTTCGTGGTCTTTAGATGCAATATAATGCAAATACAATTACATGTACATTTGTAGCAATTGTATTGTTATGTAGCTAAAAAAAGTGCATTTGGACATGGACAGTCATGTTTTGTGGTTTGGCAGTTGTTTAACTTTAAATTGAAACTGCAAGTTTGCTTGTACATGTACTATACAATGTATATTCATGTACATCACTGTAGGTAAATTTATTTAGAACAAGATGTTCAGTTTACAGTTTCACATGTCTTTGGACACGCCATTTTATTTTTGTTTGTTTGTTGTTTTACATTCAGTCAAGAATTTTTAACTTATATTGTGATGTCACCAGCTTTAGCTGAAGTATGACACATTTTGACCTGTGAAATGGACTGATGCCAATGCAGTGAGGGTTCATTTATGTGCCACTCCTGCCAAGTGCAAGACACAGGACCTCGTTTTATTTTAAAAAGTCTCATCCAAAAGATCTGTGACTTTCACTTTGTATGCTGAGTGTTAGACAAAGGAACAGTTGCTACTATTTTTTAAAAGTCATTGGTATGACTCGGTATCGGAAATTGAACCCGGTACCTTTTGCTTGTGAGTTGAACATTCTACCAGTACTGCACTAGACATCTGTAAGGGTTTTCATTTTAATTTATAATAATTTTTTTATCATTTGTTGATTGTTTTTTTTAAATGGTTTTTGTTTTTTGAAAGAAATTTTTACATTCAAGCACTTTAAAGTTAAATGTATGCTGCCCCTTACCTTTTGATGATGTACATGTATAGCTAGCTACATGTACATACAGTTACTGACCTTTTTAAAATCCTTATATTAAACATGTTCTTGGCCTTCTTTCTATTAATATTTACTTTCGTTGACTCACTCAACAAAACCTAGTGGTACATGTATTTCATCAACATGAATTATGGACAGTTATCCTTAAAAATCATATGGGTGTTTGAGTTGTGTGGGAAGCCAAACACCTACAGATTTTTGTTTGCACAACCATACAAAAAGTCTGTCTTTTCACACACAGTACAGCTACATGTACATGTGTTTAATATAAATTTATATGTATAAATGCAGTTCTGTGTTTATGATGTACTTGTTTTTATGTATACATGTATATAATTTATTTTTAAAGGTGTGAATGATGACTAAACCTTTTTATTGGACACCTCTTTTCACTTTTGGAATGATTCTTAATCTTTAATGTAAATATGTAATTTTATATACGGGTACCTGATCTACATTTACTTATACATGTATATAGTCATACATGTACATATGTATGTGTAAAACATACTGTTACTTTATGTACATAAATGTACAAAATCAATGTTAAGGAGGGGAGATTATAACCATACAAGACCATACAACACTTCTGTACAAATGATCAGTACATACATACCCAAATTCTACAGGGTGCATTATGAGAACAATTAATACATGAGGCATGTCGGTATCGCATATATACAAATGTAGTCATACCTAGTACAAACATACATGTATATGATAAACAGCACTCTACAATGTGACCAAATCACTCACAAATGCGATCATTTTTTAGATTTGGTGAGTGTTTATCCTTATTCAGTCGCCACATGGCGACCAGTTTTTTCCCCGAGCCGGAAATCAAAAGTCCGTTTTCACTATGAAATTACATTATCAAAATCATGTTAAATGTTATGCGCTTTACAACAACCAATTTGGTTATTCAGTTTCGATAAACTAGAGCATCTAACTCACGTGGATTACTGTATAAAGACATGTTGTATTGCTCTCATGTTTTCGACTCGAAATTTTCCTAACAGCACATGATGACATTTTCTATTCTCGGGTGATTTCAACAGAAGCGTCACTAGACACTACTAAGTATAAACGTTCGACTAGGCCAAACTTTCTTTATATGTAGATATATATCGGCGAGTAAACGTTCCTGGCTGGCTAGTAAAATTTCTAGTTCACTGGCCAATTGAAGAGTGAATTTTTTTAGTGTTGTAGATCCCCGATAAAATATGCTATTTCTATGGTCTAGAATTTTATCTTTCATTTTAATTTTGAATTAAACCAGAATTTCTATACTGGGCAGAGTTGAAGAGAATAGAATGATAAATACAATGTAATGTCAAATAAAGTTCTGAATTATATACATGTACATTTGTAGTACATTAGAATCTGAAAAATTTGTGGGGCTAAAATTTCATTGTTTTAAATCAAAACAAATTCATTGACATTAAATTTCATTGAAATTAAAACCATGCTTGTAAGGAAACTATCACTAATATAGGAGTTGTAATTTATGTAAAATTTAATAATGTCACTCTTTATGGTGTGAATTTTGTTAATAAATGAAAATGGCAAAATTAAAACCACAACAAAAATTTTCTGATTCTACAGTACAAATGTACATGTATGTATATGTATAAATGTCAAAAAAATGCATGTAAATGAAAATCTGTCAAACCAAAAATTAAAAGTATCTGGATCAAAGCTGTGTACATGTATATTATAGGAATTTTTATTGCTTTGAAATAAGTAGGAAACCACTCAATATTCATTGTATAAACCTGCCGTACATGTTTTACACTTTAGCATATGTTTGTCGGCATTCATTTTTTTATGAACATAAATCTTATTAGCTTTGCAACTGTATATTTTGGAGAATGTTGTATACAGAAAATAATTTCCTTGTACATGTACATCTAGACATATGAAGATTTGGGTGTGAAATTGATAAGTTAGAGGTTAATAGTCAGTCATACATGTAGGTAGATTTTCAAGTGTATATCCCGTATATGTACTCGACATAAAGTGCGTTGATACTGGTATGTACAATGTACACAAACCATTGATTCATTGGTTACCACAAAATATTGTAGCCAGCTTGACTTGGGTGTGTTTTAACACTTGCTGTACTTGCTATTTAATAAGTTTATGTGTTCAACTTTTAAATTAGATGTCCCAAAATTGCCTCACTTAAAATATAAATCTTTTGTGACCTAACTCTTTGACTTATTTAAAGTTTTAATAGTTTCAGGTTTGATAATTTTTAAAGTGAATTATGAATTACTGTAGTGTCAGATATTGTGTGTACAAAATGAATGTTAGAGTACCGGTAATCAGATTTGTATACATGTAACTGTATTTGGTGATATCCAATAACTTAATGTGCTTATACATGTACATGTACAATACCTGAGACTGTAAATTGAATTAATTTACATGTAAATTACTTTGAGTGATCATACATTTCATGTTCATGTACTTTAGTTTGAAACTACAGTAAAACCTGTATATAGGGGCCACCCAAGGGACCAGGCAATACTGACCTTTATGTGCAGTTGGCCCTTATACACAGGTTCAATTTAGTAAAAGTATGCAGTCAAGGGACTTTTCAAAACTGGACATTATAGACAGGTGATCCTTATATAGAGGTGACCACTATAGCAGGTTTTACTGTACATGCTTTGTGGTAGTCATATGAAAGTCAGCTAGGTACATGTACATGTATACATTGTATTTTCATGTTGGACTGTATTGTGTCAATAACATACATGTACATATATTGTTCTGTAATAGAATGTACATTTACAATGTATACTCACAATTCAGTGTTTTAATTCATTTAACTGTCTTTAGATCTACGGTTTACCTTCCACAGTTTCCTAGCATTCAGTTACATGTATAATCAAAGCTGTTTTCTTCAGTATTCTTAGGGTTTTTTGACGTGTATGTAAATCCTCAGGGTTCTCTGTGTCTACAATGTATGTGTTTACCAATGTATGTGTAAATGTAACATACATTGTACATGAGTCCATGTACATATCAAATTCAATGTTTATTCCATTGAATTAAAACTTGAATTCACATATTACTTATGATAAATATACGATTTCAAATAAAAAGTTCAAATACTTTGTACATCAGGGTTTTCCCTGGTGCACAAATCCTGCATATTTGTCACAGTAATGAATAAGATAGAAAATGACCCTAAATAAAAATCAATCACATTAGTTTATATTCAATCATTCAGTGACATATGACACCTCCCCCCATTCACACACATCAAATTTCAAAATGTCCTCATTTTCAATTAAAGTGAATCCAATGAATCCCTTTATGAACATTTCTACAAATGTAAAGAAGACCCTGGTATATGTATCATAGTATGTCACTATTTTACACGTGCTACCAAAATGGTTCCTTCTCTGTCAGTATGTATAAATTTACAGCATTTTTGGTTTGTTTTTATATTTTGTTAACCTTCTTAATTACATTTGTACATCTATTTTGAGTCATCAGATTTTTTTCAGGGGGATTTGGTTTTATACTTTTTTCACTTATGATTCTGTAGCGAGTGGGGCTTTTATTTGCAAACAAATTCCAACTGTCAAAAAAAAAAAAATCTTTGTTTATCAATTATGAAATGTATTCAGCATGTTTTTAAATATTTTATTCATTTTTTCATTCAAGTTTTCAGTAGACATTTGAGATAGATTACGAATGACTTACTTATGTTATACTATTAAATGTAGATGCATAATGATTAATTTATTTTGAGCAGCTGAACTCTTTAATTTCATACACTGTTTGTTTACCTGTGTCCATAGTATTCACCTTTTTCATAAGCTACATGTATTACCAGTAATCTGACATTTCATATTTATTTTCTCATACTCTTGCCTCTTACCGAGTCTTAGATAACAGGATTGTCAATTTGAAATATAGAGTACACTCAGTATATTTTTTTAAATACATGTAGAAATGTACATGTATATATATCTATACAAAATTTTAAAAAGTTAGACTACCAGTAACAATGGAAAACAATGAAATTGATTGATACAGTACCAAAATCAGAGGCTTCCAGCATTACTTACATGTGATGTACATAAATGAAACTACTCTGACATTGGTTAAGTGATTCACAAACATTTTTATAATAAACATTGTAAGATCTACAACAGCATACAATGATAGACAATATATGGTAATGTACATGTGTACAAAATATATATATATATATATATATATATATATATATATATATATATATATATATATATATATATATATATATATATATATATATATATATATATACATATTATTGTTTGAAATCCTCAGTGTACATACCAGAGGTTCAAAATCCTTTTTTAAATACAAGTGTACTTAAGTCCGGGACTTAGAGAGTAAATTTCTGGCAAGTCCAGCTAAGAAATTTCAGTGGTGAATTTTGTTAATAAGTAATACAGTAAAATTATAAATGAATGCAGATGAGGCAAGTCCCTCGGACTGTGGGTATTTCTAAATGCCAAGTCTGAACCCGAATTAACCAAGTCCCGGACTTGCGACTTGGGGAGTTTTGAACCCCTTGGACTCACTAAAATAACACCCTAGGAAAAACCCTGAAAATCTATACAGTACACATGGTACATATGAACATTTCTTATACAGATGTAAACTATTCATTGACAAATTATTGACACAGGGATATCGAAAACCATGTTTGATGTCAACGTTCCGCAAATTTTACAGTCAGTATAGTAGTCTTGTTTGCGATTACTCTGTTTCACTAGGTGAAATGTTGAGTTGCCTTTTCCTTGGCAATTGTTTAGACGTCTGTACCAATTGTGACGAGGATTTCATTCCTCATGTATTTCATTTGGATTTGACTGTGGACTCACGGTGGGTGTGACCACCAACAGGGGATGCTTACTCCTCCATGGCACCTGATCCCACCTCTTGGTCCGTGTTTGTTAAATTTTAACAGATTTGTATATACATGTATATCCTGGACATCCTAAAGACTTATATTTTGGTATCTTAGATGTTTTATATTGTTAGAGAAAAAAATAGATACATTGTTTATATCTGTTGTAATTTATCTCTGCACATACCAGTATATTTTTGCATATATACATTTTATATATGGATAATGTGTGTTAGATATACTTTGTATGTTACTATTTTATCATTCATTCTACCTTCAGGTTTGGAAAATTGTGCAAGAAATGATGGAAAACATGAAAAGACTACAGGATGAGAACAAAAAATTATTGGAGAAAATCGATGGGGTATGTGTTATGTTTAAATATATATTAATTTCAATACTTTTCTCATATTAATCAAAATGAATACATTCTCGTAACTGTCAAACTGCAGAAATTAAATGTGGAATACATGCATTGTTCACAGTGACTGAAGCATCTGAAGGGAGTACAAATAGCTTAGTAAAATATATGTCAACAACAATGATTTGACAACAATATACCTTTGTGTCTAAGACAGTTGTGCAAGCAAATCTGTATTCTGTTCAATGCAGCATGCATGCATGTAGTGAACAAACATTGATCACAGACATTGATAAATTCATCTAAGTCATTTGTACCAATCTACCAAAAGTTGTCATGTCAGAATAATATAACAGAGATCATGACCTTAGATGCTGATGCCCTCCTTCACTATTTGTAATTTCAAGTTAATTGTATGATAGATTGGTCATTGGACTCTCTTGAAATTGAAAATGTTTACAGTTTTGGAATTAGTGAAATTTTATGATAATATTTCTTTCACATTGTTGATGATACTTTTTGTTTATATAGATATATATAGATCTTTTTACTGCCTCAATAATGAATTTTGAATAAGCCTATCTATTTCTGGTAAGTATTTACAATGTATACTGGGATGTGGCAGTGTACATACATACAATGTATATGCACTTTGTACATTTATATACATTGTAAACCTGTCCTAAAAGCACTCTCCACCCTGATAGTAGATAATCGCTAGACCCAATTTGGTCAAGTGAAACATATGTTATAAATGTTTTGAAGTTACATGATATTATATTTACCAGTACACTTTAAGTAAAAATATATATATTTTTGCAGCTTAATACTGATGATTTGTTTAGAAGATTGAAAGAGTTGGAAAACAAAACTGTAAGTTTAATTTGTAATATGAATTGCATAACTTTTTGTGTACAAAGTAAGATGTACATATTAGATATTATTAATTTACACATATCATGTATCATACATGTCTAGGACTTATTTCATATATTTTGTCACTTAGATGCAAAATATAGAATTGCTGCACTGTGGTCAATTTCTAGGAAGTCAAAAGGCAGATGATATAATATCATCTTTTATGATTGATATCAGTCTAGGACATTGATCTTGTTGATTGATTTTACTTTAGTTTTAGATCCATTGAAACATAATTAGTCATGGTTGAATTGACAGAAATTAAGACCTAATTATTAGGGTAATGTAAGTGTTCTATGCTAATACAGTTAGTGTCCATGCTTACTGCTACACAGGACCATTTTAGTCTCCTCTTATTCTGTATTTTGTTTTGTAATACCAATACCTGCAATCTCAGAATAAAAAGACTTAACTACAATTGTAAATGTCTTCTTCAATGTAAAATGTTTGGTTAATTACCATATCTCTTCATTTCCCCTCATGTATACAGAACAGGGCTGTATTCATGTATACCTTTGTTAGCTCACCTGGGCCATCACAATGGTGTACACGGTTTTGCATTGCTTTTTTCAGAATGAATTAAATGAAAAATTTAACCAGTTACCAGAAGTTCCATCACCAGAAGAATGGGCTCAGTTTGTAACATGGCCAGGACTGGAAGATGCTTTGATGGGGGTGAAAAAAGACTGGGAAAATTTACAGCCACCAGAACGTGTTGTTATAGAAATGTCTAGTCAAACAGAACCAGTAAGTCTATAGTCATTATCTAGTAATTTGATCTACACAAGCATATTCTCAAGTAATTTGAGTTATGGATAACAAGTGTAATTAAGTTACAAATTTACATTTATTCTATTTCATTTTGTTTAGTTTATTTCAGAGCATAAGTTTTTTAAAAGTTTTAAACTCTGAGCTTATAATTGTACTTTATATAAGCATTATCATTATTCCATTCATTATTCCATGAGATAAAATGTCAAACATTAACAATAATACAATACAAAGTATAGTAGCTCCCAACAAGAGCCTCTTAATCTAGTCAGTATGCACTAACACACTGCCAGATTTTTATTAAGTTTTTGTTACAACTGGGGATATATTTACTGTATATGTTAGGTGAAAAGTTTAAGGAACTGCAAGTACTTTAAGTAAATACTTTTAATAATAGTTGAGGGATAAGTTTTAATTTTAAATGAAGTATTTAAGTTGTTCGAAAAATATGAAGAATATACCATCTTGGTTCTATAAATATCTGTTTATCTGAAAGAAGAAAGGATAAGTTCACTTTTTAAAACTGAATTATAATTTGGTACACATAAGCAAAGAGATAAATGTAGCTTCTGCCAGATTGTACTTGAACCCATTTAGATGAAATAACATGGAGTTTAAAGTGGCATTAGCTGTGTTTTAATATATATATATATACATGTATATTGATATTGATATACAATAACAAAAAAGAGATATACACAGACACATAGAAATTCTTAAATTCTTATATAATTTCTGAAAATTGCTTGAAAAATCCAGGTTTAACACCAATTCTTTTGCAATAGATTAATTCAACCTTATTATTTGTAAATGAATACTACATTGGACCAGAACTTTTTTTTCACAAAATATGTAGGAATCTAAGATATTTTATGCTTGTGTATAGCTCTTATTTGTTATTGTACATCAAATAACAGTAGAAAATGTTGAAAATATTGCAATATTTCCTTTTGGCAAACACAGCTAATGCCCCTTTAAGTCCCCTGTTAACTATTTTTTCTTATGATGATTTTGTCTTTTAAGAATTTTTTTTCTACACCTTTAATTTCTTTCATTAATTTCCATCACAGGATTTTATGCACTTGTAGCTCATATCTTTTTATCCTGAATCTTTTTGTGATGACATTTCATCTCTAGTTACTAGATATGTTTGTTGTTTTGTATTTAACAAACAACATGGTGAACAAATAATGCTACAAGGTCAGCGGAATTTTTAACATATATTTTTTATTCAAACTGGAGAAAAACAAGCATATTTTTTATTTAAACTGGTGAAAAACAAGCTCTTTGTTTACTATGATCTTGAAGTATTCAAAGCAGTGGAGAATTTTACTTGTATATCTGTACCAGACATTGAGATCAACTATAGTTAATAAGTGTTGATCTTCTACAAAAATAGTTCCTGTCCAACAAGTCTTGATTGTTTTTAACACCTCTGCCAATAGCTAGGAGCCTTGTTTTTTTTTCTCTCAACAAGTTAGATTTTACAGCTATACAATTGCTTATCAAACATTGTTGTGATTGTCCATGTTAAGATGATATGTTGGGACACACAAAATCATATTTTCTTATTTGACAAATGTTTGTGTTTTGGGTTTTACATTATTGTGTGTTTATATGTTCATAGGCATAAATCTAGAGGTATAGATATACATGTATTTACCACTGAATAATTTGGCAGTGGGTTAACCAAAAATATGCACATATACTTTGTAAACAAAACAAAGTGGGAATATATCATGATAAATTTCATGTATTTAATATAAAACATGTATACAAAGATATATCAGTGTTATGTATGTTACAGTGTAGGACAAGTTATGGAATTGTTTACCATTGCTATGTAGTTAAAATATTGACAGATCCTATTGTAAAAGTTACTTAAATTTACATTCTTGTGTATTTTATCACCTTCAAAGGAAAATCGGTACTTGGATTCAGGTACCTAGCAAATATTGTCCTTAACACACTTCAGACTGGTTACAATGGTGTTTGTGTCTAGACATTATTGGTTACACTTTAAACAATAGTAATACCATATGAATATATTGTCATGGAGGAGTGAGAAATGCTGGTCTCAGGGGTAAAAAATATTTATGTACATGTCTAAAGATGTTGGTTGAAATACATGTAAAGGAATTGAATCCGAAACTTCTCAAAATTAACATACTATATATAAAACAATCATCACAGACATCTAAATTCTGGTATTTTTTTTTTTTTTTTATAACTTAACACTTCAGAGCTTTGATCTTTACAATCTATGTATTTAATTAATACAAAAGATTTCAATTAGATAGATTTTAGCAAGCTGTGTCGATTGAAAAAACACATGAAATGATCGGAACTTTAAAGCTGATATTGATATGGTCATTGTAAGGCTCGTAAATCTATCTGACCTATAAATGACTGATTTACAGCGACCTATAGGGTAGATTGTAGACAGATATATACCAATTAAATTAATCTATAGAAGAATATCTCCAACTCTGATGCTAGAAAGCACTTAAGATAAAAAGGGTGTGAAGTGTTTGTTTAGCTTCTAAGTGTCTTGATAAAACCCAAAGTGCATAAAGTGGAGTTTTAATTTTATTCTTTATTTGCAGAATTCAGGGGGAAAACACTAAATTGTTAATTGGTGCATTGTTCCATAGAATTGGGCTGTCAGCCCAGATTTTATTCTAGCTTGGTTTCAAACAGTTCAAATTAAACGATAATTGTTCCCCTTATCATATGTGTAGCTTCAATTTGACAGCTTTGCATTATCAAATATAACCAATAAAATATGAGACAATTTTGGTAATGTTCCCACTTGTGCTTCCAATATCTTGTGATAAAATGACTTGTTTGGACTGCCTCAAGTTTGCTACTTTTCTCAAGATCTGTTTGTACAAAGACTGGTATCAGTTATAAATATTAAAACTGTCCCAAATATAATACCGGTATATGATATGTCAAAATGAATAAGCGTTTTACCATAATTTTCACTTTAGTCTTCAAAGTATATTATTTTTAACCATATATATAACAAACATTAACATACAACATTTGCGATACAATAAGATTCTTATACTTTGAAGATAAAAGTGAAAATTCTAGTAAAATACTTATACATTTTGACATATCATATACTGGTATAAGAGAGAAATGTGTGTATCTTTGTATGCCATATAGAGACAACAGCGGTGGCCTCAATAATAGTTTGAAGTTATGAGAGTATTTATATAGTTTAGTATTTAAGTTTTTGTTTTGATGATTTTCGTTTTGACAGAGAAGAAAGCCATGGGTTAGTATTGTCTGTTTCTGCATGTGTGCTAATGTTCTGCTGCATGAACAATGAATGAAATGAATTTACGAACAAATAGCTTATAAGAGTCTTCATTATTTGAAGTCTAAAATTAAAAAACAGCAAGTTTTCACCATATACAAAGACATGAATACATGCTTAGATAATGTTACAATTTACTAGCATTTCTATTACAACTACTTGTATGTTAAAGCACACACATCAATGACATTTCCTCTTTGTACTATAGTACACACAATAAGAGCACAACAGCATGGATTGAAGGTCTATGTCATTCATTTGACCTTGAGAATGTTTTTGAGTTCCTTAGAATAAATATCTCCTCTTTAAGATTACAGCAAACACTTTTTGTTTTCAGTAGGCCGAAAACATTTAAAGATATACGTGTATTGTTTTGGAACGCAACTCTCTTATCTCTGAATTTGTTATTACAAATTGTGTATGTTTTCTTGGATTTTATCAACATTATTCTTAAAGTATTTGGTCATCAAAATGTAAACTTACTGTCTGCAAAATATATTTGTGCAAGTACATGTATATCATATCTAAATTTTGCCCCATTTCATGGTGCAGACATTGATGTCCCTTAATGATAAATTTTTATTCAGTAAAATGTCCAAAAATATGTTTTGGGACAGGACACAGAGTTATATGGATACATTTTAAGTAATGTCATGTAGGTGTGGCCACCATGTAAAAATGTACCTTATATGTAGGAAGTCCAAGGGGTATAGAGAAAATGATAACTTGATGTCATTCTGACATTTGTCTTTCAACTCTACGAATATAGTGGATGCCATTTCTAAAAGTTAACATTATTCACCACTTGATGTTGATCATTGTTTTACATCCCACCAAGTCTTCTTCTCTTGTATGGAGACGTCACCAGCTTTAGGTGAAGTGCTACAAATTTTTCACCTGTGCTATGGACTGACATCAATGTAGTGATGGTTCTTTTATGTGTTGCGCCTGCTGTGACACGGGACTTCTCATGATCAGCACTTGGTGAAGGAAAGACCTTCAATGTGTGAGTCAAATGCTCTACAGTTAGACCACCACAAGTGTCACCACTAATTATTTTATTCCAATTAAATTTTCTTGTTTACATAAATATATTTCCTACATGTGGCTATCAAAATTTGCATACTTTAAATAGGATCAGAGTAAAACATTTAAAGTGGGGATTTAAAACCCTTAGAGATTAGCTAGTCTGTTAACAGGTTGAAGTAGACAGGTCTTTGATATCAAATGTATAATTAGCTAGTTTCATTGATTATTTCTATTTGCTGGTGTTATTATCTATTGTCCAATAACATTTATTGTAATTTTGCCCTGTGGTTTGTCTGATGAAATTAAAGGCTAGTAATTGTATTGAAATAAATGTATAGGTACATGTGACAGTCACCAGTTCAAGGTTTGCCAGAGATTTATTACTATAGATTGTAATTGTCAGGTAATTAATATGTCTAGCTCATCAGACACCAATATATTTTCTTCTTTTTCAGTATCATAGAAATGTTGCTTTAAATGTGTAGCAACTATAGAACTTATCTCCCCTGTGGTAAGATTGGGCCTATAGGAATATATCTTTTGTTAAGTTAGGCCTATATGAATATCTCTGTTGTAAGGTTAGGCCTATTCAAATATCTCTGTTGTAAGGTTAGGCCTATTCAAATAACTCTGTTGTTAGGTTAGCCTATATAAATATCTCTGTTGTACGGTTGGCCTATATTAATATTTCTGATGTAAGGTTAGGCCTATATGAATATCTGTGATGTAAGGTTAGGCCTATATGTATATCTTTGTTAGAAGGTTAGGCCTATATGAATATCTCTGTTATAAGGTTAGGCTTATATGAATATCTCTGTAGTAAGGTTAGGCCTATATAAATATTTCTGTTGTAAGGTTAGGCCTATATTAATATTTCTGATGTAAGGTTAGGCCTATATAAATATCTCTGTTATAAGGTTAGGCCTATATGAATATCTATGTTGTAAGGTTAGGCCTATGAATATCTCTGTTGTAAGGTTAGGCCTATATAAATATCTCTTATGAATATCTCTGTTGTAAGGTTAGGCCTATATGAATATCTCCGATGTAAGGTTAGGCCAATATGAATATCTCCATTGTAAGGTTAGGCCTATATGAAAATCTCGGTTGTAGGCTCAGGCCTATATGAATATCTCTGTTGTAAGGTTAGGTCTATATGAATATCTCTTACATAAGGTTAGGCCAATATGAATATCTCCGTTGTAAGGTTAGGCCTATAGGAATATCTCTGTTGTAAGGTTAGGCCTATATGAATATCTCTGATGTAAGGTTATATGAATATCTCCGTTGTAAGGTTAGGCCTATATGAAAATCTCTGTTGTAGGCTTAGGCCTATATGAATATCTCTGTTGGAAGGTTAGGCCTATATGAATACATGTATCTCTGTTGTAGGGTTAGGTCTGTAGGAATATCTGGTTTAGGGTTAAGTCAGTATGAACAGTTATAGATTTTGGTCTATAAGAATATCTTTGAGGCTTGCACGCAAGAGTTCTGCTATAGCATTATGTAGCATACATATGTTACAGGTGATTGATGGTTCTTTTTTCCGGTTTAGACGTCATCAGCTGTAACTTCTTCATCTCAATTATTTTATCCGAAAAAAAGACTTTTTAGTTTATACAATATTGATAAGTATTTGATGATTATTTATCAGTTCTTCTTTCTGTGACATACTAATTAGGACTGTGTTTTCATACCCCATTGGATTATTGTCATCCTGTATTAGGATTCAGTAACATCTGTAATATTCATATGACCTCAAGCTGACCTCTGATTCAGCCAAACTGGGCATGCATTACCTTACAGACCAAAATACATATACTAAATGGGGAAATGCATAACCCAATACACAAGAAGTTTAGACTTGAGATTTGCTGTTTGCCCCTTAGCAACAAATTTGTTTGAAAACATTTTGCTGTGATTTTTTATTTGAATGCTAGAGAAAAATGTTTTGTCTTTTTGAGGTGTATTTGACTATTTTTACAGGAACTTATAAAACATGTGTATATGTGTATATGCATTTGTGCATATTTGATAAGCTTGTTGATGTTATTAATATGTTTTAGTGTTGATGTTTTTTGCTTGTAATATTAGTTGTACAAATTAAGGAATTGTATCGAAGATAGCCAGCCAAACTCAAGATATTTTTATTAAATGTGATACAATGATTATTTTATACATTACAAAGTGATGTTGTAGATGAGTGCATGACACAAATGTACATCATTAACAATCCATGCATTATTTTATTTTCTTGACTTTGTCTCTCTTCCTGTTCACCAGAATGAAGAATTTATACTTTAAATTTTTATCCAATTTATGTACTCATTCATTTCTTAAATATAGCTCTATAATACTGTTCTTCCTCAACTTTTCCTGATGTCACAATGTAATTGTTTTCCTTTATTATAAGACGATGCATTCATCATTACACATCCTTAGTATATAATATATCGGGAAACAGAAAACAAACATTTTTTCAGATATGGATATGCACTTTTATTTCTTCTCACATGCATATCACATATTCACAGCTCATACTTTATATGTTTGCATGCCCACACAAATTGTTTTTATTATCTCTGATAAATTTTTAAAGGTATACTTACTCCAGCCCATCTTAGATTTGAACTTAAGACAATGGAGTCAAGAGTCTCTCTTCTAGCTTATTGACAAATATTTTTTGATAGCTAATGGCTGTATCATATCATTTCCCACACAGTCACAGAGAACCTACATGTACATGTAGTTACAGCTATTGCAGTAAGAAAGAGAATTAAGAGGGCATTATGTTTTATAATATATATATATAAATTTTAATAGGCTCAAGAATGAAATATCTTTTCAGCAAACATTAATGGCCACATTTGATTCATACAGTACATGTAATTCACTTATTTAGTTGTATTCAATTAAGTCTCTCTGACACTTGAGTTCTCAACCACAAAATATTTTTCCTTGAAAGGTGAATAGCATATGAAATAACATGTAGTTAGATGCAAAGTCCATCTAGGCAAATTTAACCCACCTTTGAAAATAGTGGACTCAACTGAAAAATGATGACACAGATCAGCCCAAATGTGTCTTTAGGGTATATGAATTTGAAACTTGTTTTTACTGAATGATGGATGAATTCTGTTCACCATTCATAATCATTTGGAAAAGTAAGCAAATTATAGTTATCAATGTTAAATGGAGATACAAGGTGCACTAGTATTTGTTTTATTTTAATAGTGTACTTTGTAAATGTTAAATTTGTTCATCAGAAATGTATTTTTCAAAACAAAAAAAAAGGTATTGACTTCACCTATGATTACCTTACACGTCCTTTTATCGATCAGCTAGATCAGGTTATTGCAACATCCAATAGTTTTATTCTTTTGAAGCATGTTATATTTATAAGTGCTACTTGGTCTGCAATAAAATGTTCATGTTTCATCTTTTTATGTATCTGAATACTTGCACCTTGTCACCTACCATAAAAAATTCTCAGGTATATTGAGCGTTAGAAACTGATTATTGTACATCTGTTTTCCGATTATTGTAAATGAAGGTCAAGGTCTCTCTCTCCCTCCTCTCACTCTTTCTCTTTCTCTCTATCTACATGTACTTGTATTTATTTGTATCTGTCTCTTCATTTTATAGTTTCAACAGAATTTTTATTGTCCTATTCAATACTAGATAAAGTTTGTTCTAAGCATTAACTTAATGATTAAGCATGTTCTTCCCACCAGCATAATAAACCAAAGACATTTTATTGAGGACATGGTTACTTTGAGATAGAATCAATCATATTTCTCTTCTGTTTATCCATAGTCTAGAAAGCAGTTACCTTGGAAATACATTCGTAAACTACTGTTAAGAATTGTCCATTATTATATATAATAATATTTGATGAATTTTATAAATACAGGCTTCCAGGCCAGCATCATCGCGACCCGGCACACGAATGAGTAGTCCAGGACCATCAACAGAACTTCTAGACATTCTAGAGAAACTAGGCAATTTAACTGCAAGTCATGAGGCTTTGACAAAGCGTGTTGAAGACCTTGAGGTGTGTAAGACATTTATATATATATAGTGGATTCCTCTTAATTGCATAGCCAAAATGTCCAAGAAAAGTGAACAGTGATGATTTATGTTCAATTAATCCTTTCAGTTATGTGCATAATACTATTATAAACATCCTAGGTACATGTACGCTAGTAAAGGAATCTCATTAAGCAATTAGGGTAAAAAATATCATAAAAGCAAAGTTTTCATAAAACTTAGTTTGCGATGTTCTCATTTTTATGAAAATAGTATGTCCACACATAACTTTTTGCCATAATCAGTACATTTTCCCACATTCTGGGGAATATTTTATGCAATTAACAGGAATTCTTGGTTTAACCTACATGTACATGTATGCAATTAAAAGGAATATTTAACATGTAAGAGAAAGGAAATGGTTTTTTGTTTTGGGTTCTCATGCAATTAACAGGAATATGCAATGATCAAGTATTCAAATAAGTGGAATCGACTGTATATGTATTTATTTACTATTTTATCTTCTTGTTTATATAAAAATTTTATTGATATATTTTCTCAATAGTAAACTTGCATACATGTCTGTAGTGTTATTAAACATGTACTTCCCAAAATGTTAAACTGTAAAGCGCAAATGTGCTTTATAGTTTTATCATTATAACCTTCGTCTGTTTGAAAGAAAAAAAATAGTTACCAGGTAGTGGTGTTAGATAATTCATATTTACCAGTAGTATATTTCAAACTGTCATACATGTATAATGTATACAGATACAGTAATGTTATATACATACATGTACATGATGAAATAAGAATGCATGCAATTGCATTTCAATATAAGATGTAAAAATGTTTTGCAGATTATAATTAGGACATCACACAGATAAACAAATGTCATACATGTGTATCATATACAAATGTAAGTTGTGTATCATATACAAATGTAAGTTGTGTATCATATACAAATGTAAGTTGTGTATCATATACAAATGTAAGTTGTGTATCATATACAAATGTAAGTTGTGTATCATATACAAATGTAAGTTGTGTATCATATACAAATGTAAGTTGTGTATCATATACAAATGTAAGTTGTGTATCATATACAAATGTAAGTTGTGTATCATATACAAATGTAAGTTAACAGAAATGTTTTTTTGTTGTTATTTTTACAATGGTGATTTTTCACCTGTACTTGTTTTGTTGAGCATGCTCTTGAGGCTGTGTTTTGTAAACAGTAAATATTTCTCATTTCTTTAATTGTTTAAGTTTTTCTTTTTAACTGTCTTCCTTGTTTCTTCTTCCAGTTAAGAAATTGCTCAGAATTGATCAAAAATCAAATATGTCATTAAATGCATAGTTTTAAAAAGGAAAGTCTGGTAGCCTGAAGTTTTGAAATATAATTTGAACCTTTTTCCTTTCACAGGAAGAAATGAAGAATAAACTAGACAAATCAGCCCTTGAAAATTTAGGTAAGTATAACATGCATAAGTTTACTAGCTCACCTGGTCCAAAGGGTAAAGTTATTTATTGCTATGACACACTGTTCATTGCCATCTATCATCCATTGTTTGTCTGTTAACTTTTCCATATAAACTACAGGGTCCCAATCAGCGATGCGTTGCTATGGTAGTTAGGACTAAAAGTAAAAGTTAGGATTTAGGACTTACGGCCTTTCGTAAAATGGGCCCCTGCTCCTTAAGAACCACTGGACAAATTTCAACCAAATTGGTTTTTGGCCAGATTGTGAAAGAAAATCTGTCTGCCCGTCTGCGTCAACAATTTGGTTTAGCTCTTGTGTTTAGGTCTGTTGTACGAAGACCATTGATTATATCCTTTTGAAACTTCTCATGTATGGATAGTAAAATCTATATAACCTTGGGGGTGGAGTCTTGTGAACCTTTTTTGACCTGGACGAGTTTAAATTTTAGATGATAAAGCAGAACATTAAAATTACAATGACTAGAGTAACTACAAATGCAAGATAGCATCCAGTGACAAATCAAACGTTTTTCCTGTGCAACTTGTCATAACCAAAAAGTGAGTAGAATCATCCGCATGATAATCAGAAGGTTATTCTGCCCTGCCATCTTATGTGAACCGGACAATAAACCTTGATGAGAACTATCCATCACAATTTTTGTTTTTGAATTTAGGGTAGATCAAAGAAGCAATTGACTGGGGATAGGGTTTACTAGAGGAACCTATGGGTATTATTTTAGTATTTTATTAAACTTGAAAATAGTACAGTTTAAAACAATTTAACAATATATTTACTTGTGCCTTTTAGAAAGGAATATTCATTGATATGCATAGGGGTCCTTTGGGGTATACCCCATCCCCCTAGATTTATATTTTCATGAATTGCCTGGAAACTATTCACATCCCAACACTTGCTCATTTGATGGGAAGAAATACTCATTGATATACATTACGGTCCTTTTTACCAATATCTATAACTTGGAAACCGTTCCCATCACTACCCTAACCTATATATATTTTTCTTTATTATTGTGAAACACATTCAACGGTGTATATGGGGTTCCTTGGGGGTATTGCATTGCCCCTGCCCCTGAAATATGTATTTTGACCTTGAACGTAAAAACTGTTTACATCCCCACCCTAAACCATTTATTCTTGATTTTCATAGTGAGTCACATTCCTTGGTGCATATGGAGTCCTAGGAAGTCTTGTTGTCCCATTCTCACAATTTTTTTTCCCTTATAAATAGAAAAATGTTCATATCCCCACCCATACACCATATATATTTGTGTTCCTTATGGAAAGACACATTCTGTTGGGTTTGTGAATGTACGGCTCCACATTCCCTCGCCCCACAAATCATTTTTTTTTGCAGATAACTTGAATACTATTCTTATCCCCACCTCTAAACTGTGTATATTCTTGTTCCTTATGGAGAGACACATTCTGTTGGGTCTGTGGTTGTACTGCTCCATGCCCACAAATTATTTTCTGCTGATAACTTGAATACCATTTATATCTCCATTCCTAAACCATATATATTCTTGTTCCTAATAGAAAGGCAGATACAGTGATATAAAAGTATCATGCCCCCCCCCCCCCCCCCCCCCCCCGAAATTTATGTTTTTTACTAATAACTTGAAAACTCACATCCCTTTCCCTAAACCTTATGTATTCTTGTTTCTTATGGAGAAACATATTCAATTTTAGAATATGGTTGTTGTGCCCCACTGGCTTTAATCTTATTTTCATTTTCTGTCAAGGCCATGCAATCCAGTCATACCGCCTTTAGCAGTTTCTTGTATACAATTAGATAACTTATTAACTAAGAACTGATTAATTTGTATGTATACAATATTTATGAGCAAGTTGTAAGGAATAACTCTAAGGATCATTTTGACAAAGTTTCAAGGTCATAGGTTGAAAGCTCAAGGTCACAGGCACCTTAGTAAGCAGAAAACATGAATTGAATTCCTTATCCTTTAAGTTAAATATGTTCTAATTTAAAGCACACATTTCAATTACATCTGGGATTCTTTCAGTATCATATGAGATTTAGTAATTCATAGATATCAATATTAAAAGAAAAAAAGAAAAATCAAGAAAAACATGGATATCAGCTTAATCAATTACTGTAAGAATTAATTCTTATACTTCAGATTTATCGGCAGACTTGCTTCAACAATTAGGCAAGGTGAAAGAAGATTTGGATGCTTTAGCTCTAGCTAGAGAAAAGGTAAGCAAAGAAGTTTGATGTAGTGATGTAGAAAGTAGGAAATAGCTAAACCCTATACTAAAAAGATATAACATATGTATGAATATCTGCTAACATAATCATTAGTATCATTTTGTGCTAATGTGCATTTATATCTGATAAAGTCAGGACATAGATTATTTACTAGCTTATTACTAATTACTAGTGTTTTATTTACTGGTTCTTCACTAGTTGACCACAACTCGACCATTTCTGTGTTTTGACATGTATGACTACACTATGAAATTGACAGTAATCTTAAATGATATTATAAATATTATTGTTGAAAAAATCTGCGTCAGTGATGTCACATCTAACAACATCTATCAACAATTATTTATCTTGCCCATATTCAGAATTGCCCTGAAGAAATTTAGATATAAATAATATATTTAAAGAAAAAATGGAGAGAGAAAAAAAAGACATATTTTGCTTAAAATCAATGATCAAGCACATATCTTGCTTGAATGTTATTGACTATAAGATGTTGATATCAAGTCAAAAATGAAGTTTGTTTGTCAGAAACAAATATGGTAATTTCTTCACAATATCCACAGAGGGATTATCTTTTACAAAGAAATTTGCACATTTTTATTTTCCATTATGATTTATTCACAGAAAAATTAGTATTTTTCCAGTATAATTATATCTGTCCAGTCCCATACATGCTAACATATTTAGAAAGCCTTTTTATTAAGACAACAGACAGAACAAGTTGTCAATAACTTGAGAGGAACCAGTAAATAATAGATTATTTAGCATGTACATGTTTTGTAAAACATATTGGTTATAACTTATGTAAATTCATTGTCATTTTCTTTCTGCTGTGCAAGAGAGTAAAATACCAACTCAAATATTTACCCTAGATAATTCAATTCCTTCAGGAATGATTGCATTGCTATGCTTTGCTGGATGACCTAGTCTAGTCTCCTATCCTTATCCTTCTCTTAAATACAACATTTGTTTCTTTTCGTAACTTGAATCACGGTCTTGTGCTATAAACTTGCCATCTTTTCTTCATTTTGTCACTTTTTTTCTGTAATCATCTGTAATCTTCTTGCTTCTTGCTTCTTGCTGTAAAAATCTTAATTCATATTATAACTTTTCTTTATTTTCACACTTAGCTTTACTAACCTGCACTTCTTTCTTCTATCCTTCCCTTGGTTTAGAGTGGTGGAACTGGCTCTGTGCCAAACCTCCTAACAATGTTGAAAGCTAGTTCAGCTTCTCGGACCAAAAAAAGTAAACAAGGTCCGGTCTCAGAGTCAGAAGGAAGCAGTTCTGAAAATGAGACTGTTGTCAACTTAGTGGAGAAAACCAGCTCAGAAATTCTCGAAGAGATACACAGGCAAGAACTACAGGCTATTGCCATTGATTCTTTGAATCAGAAAATGGCTGTGCTTGAAGACCGTTTTAAACTCTTCCAAGATTTGATTATGGATGACAGTGCATATCAAAGCCAGGTATCAGATCTTACTGCATGGCTGGAAACCCAGAAGAATAGACCAGACCCACTTGCTGGAATATACCCAGAAAGCGAAAGTGATCTACAAAGTGAAAGTAAAAAGGAAGATACAGAACCAGAGAAAAAGCCAGAGACAAAACCCATAAAAGAAGAAGGAAAGCCAGGGGCTCCAATTTATGTTCCAGAGGAGAGGTCAGATGAATCTAAGGAGAGGAATGTCAAGTTTGAACAAGAAATTGTTACGATATTTGAAACACAATATCAAGACTTAGCAGCCCTGGCTGAGTTGCCTCCTGAACAAAGTTTCAGTAATGATGAGATGGCGACTACTAACAACAAACTGCGAACATTAGCATTTGTCCTGAATGACCAACTGCACACGGTCAGAGATAAGATTTTCACTCTTGACCATGAGCTAAAAAGAATGGCCAAAGGTGTTGAATTTGCTCTTTTGAGAGCCAAAGTAGCTGGAATGAATGATTTGGTTAGTATTCAAAGTATGGTATTTTTTATTTTTCAGAACAGGCAGCATATAGGAACAAACATTTTTTATAGTTATGTTTTTTTTTCTCTCTCTCTCTCTATCTCGTTTATACACTGAATTACATGTTTATGTACATTTTGTCAAGGATAATAATGCAACAGAAAAGGAAATTCTGAAGGATACGTGTAATGACAGTAACATTAAATCTGGAAAGATTTTGACTGAAAATGACAAATATCTTGAAGCTAACTCAACCAAGAGTGCTGACAACACCTATGAAAGTGTAGGCGTAGTAAGAATCTTAGCTGTATTAGTTTTGCTTATGCTTGATGGTTTCACCATAGTTTAACATCAGAACACATGCATGTAGCATGATTTTGATTCTGAAGTTTTATAAGGAATTTTCACTTACTCAGGCTCAGGGAATTTTTAAGTACATGTGATTGTTTATTGATGTTAGCACCACCTATATACCTCTATATACACGTATGAGTCAAAACCAAATTCTGATTTAAACAACAAAGTGATGTATTGCAGTAAAATTGCATGCTGAATAATTTTACGATTAATCAAGATTTGGATTTTGAACTTCAATGGTATGAAGTTTATTGATATTTGAATTTGATATTTTGATTTCTATGCTTGATTGAAAGAATTGAGTTAGAGACGATTTAGTTATCAACCTATTTTTGGAGCTTTCAATGACACATGGCATGCCCCCTGCACATAATCATTCAAAATTTTAATACTTTTTGTTACTTGTACCATTAAGATTGCTGGGTATAACATCTGCACAGTATGAGGGGAAGTTTCAATAAACTTGAGATACACACACACTGATAGGAGATATATATATATATATATATATATATATATATATATATATATATATATATATATATATATATATATATATATATATATATATATATATATATAACACTGTGAAAACACATAGGTTGACATAGTACATGTATAAAAATTTATAACAAGTTCAATGTAAAAAGTCTATGTAATTGATAATTCAATTGACCTCTTAGTTCTTTGATCTTTGATACACATTTAGAATTAAATGGCAATGTTTTCTTCACAATGGAAACTTTTAAGTCTTTTTAATACATACAAATATGAGTATTGCTAAGTTTAATTATTAAAGTAAAGGCAATGAGTTCTGAACAATTATCTGGATCTACCTGTCGTAAACTTTGCTTTAAATCATAGCCAGGGTGTGTTGATCAATGTGTTCACTGTGTTACTAGTGGGATAAACTATTTACATAAACAAGATTGAAAGTGATTGTATACCAGTTTTGTATAATTTGTACCTATAAGAACAAAATTTCTGTTTGGATTTTTTACCCAGGTATCAAATATCCTCTCTCACCCATTTGCCTTAATAGACTCAGCTATGCACTATGGACAGGAACACAATATTAAATTGTTTTTAATGTAATCAATACCTCAGAAATGATTGATCAGTTTTCAAATGCTTCGTTGACTTTTTCTATAGGTTTCTATCACTATATCACTCCAAACACTTGTGAAACTTTTGGCATGCTGGTTAGTAGACTGAGAATTTTGTAGCCTTGATTGATTTCTGCATGATATGTTGTTGTTCAGTGTTTTGTACTTGTTTTCATTTTAGATCACCTTTACAGAGTGTAAAGGAAACAATTATCATTAACCCAGCCCCCAGCCCCATCCCCCAGCCCCACCCCCCCAAAAAACCTTCCATGTGGCCACATCAGTATTAACATTCCTAATTAAATCAAATCTTTAAATGTTATGCCAAATATGGACATCAATCAATTAAACAAATCCTTTTTTCCCCAAATATACTGATATTTATGTAGGAAAAATTATGATTTAAAAAAAAAATTCTCAAATGAAAAGATGTATACCATTGGTAGAGAACATGGACTTTAATCAAATAGTAATAGGGCCTAATCCATTCTAACGGGAATATTTTTCATCCAATTCTGAAGGTGAATTTCCCATGGAATAATAAAATTGTAAATCAATTTAATTTGATATTTTTGATCCGATATATTAATATAGAAATTTTAGTACAAATCTACATTGTAGTACCAACGTATTTCAATATCATGTAATGTAAACACAGTGTTCAACTGTATCCAAGTCTATAATTGTTACCAAGTCAAAGGGAGTGTGGACTCATTTTTAGTCCTAGGGAGTGTTACAAAAAACAGTGAGTCTATAATTATTTCTTAGTCCAAGGGAGTGTATATATGTCATCAATTTCATAATTGCAGTCTGGCCAAAAGACATATTATTGTGTCTCAAAAGTAACGCCTTTAGGTAGAGAGGTAAAAGGTCAAGATATTATATAGTATACATATGTATATACTTTGTCCCAGAAAACCTATATATACCATAGTCAATAACATTCTGCACTAAATAATGGTACCTTCTCTTGTTATTTGTAATTCTTTTCAAGTTTATTCATTTATACATATTTTAAACTTGTTTCTTGCTTATTTCATTTTTTTCAGTCTATTTCAAAAGTTTACATTGAATTAAGAAATATTCATTTCATAATAAATTACAGGTCTTCTCACTTATCTACAGAAATCTCACAATCAGAATGTTTGACAGTTTAAATAAAGAAATAAATGATTTAAATTGAATAGCAGTAAATATCAACACATATGTTACTTAAGTCTACTCAATGCTGTTCAGTCATCTGTATTTAAATGTATCTTAAAGCAAGTCTATACATTTTTGTAAATATAGCATATAGAGCCTGAAAAAAATTGTCTCAACAGAATTTACTGTCTACTAAAAGCTCATTATAAAAAGAATTCTCAATTCACAGTTGTATAATGCATGTATTTTGTAGTTAAGAGATCTCAATTAATGATACATTATTATCTGTAAGTGTTGAACACGTAAATTTGACGCAATATATATATATCGTTTGTATGTGAAACACATGGATATCTATGTAATATTTCTGTGTAAATATTTGTTTTACAGAGTTTTTATGCAGTTCTGTTAATGAAGTCTTTCAATGCAATTTTAGTAATTTCATGTAACTTATTCTCCTCAATTTTAATGTACAACTCTTTTTGATTTGTCAATAACAAATTTCTGTACATTGATATTTGGTAAAAAGTACATATAAATATATCATGTATGTATACATATTGTAGTTTACTCTATATTTATTTTCTCATGCCTTTTTTCATCATTCTTTGACTATCTTGATATTTTCTCTAATATGGCTACCTTTCTTGTGTTACAATAGGACAGTGATGCTCTTAGTAGAGCTCAGCAAGCCATACTTCAACTCCAGGCAGAGGTTGAGAAACTTCACACAACAACTAAGGATATTATTGAAGAGAACAATCATAGGTCCCAGCAGATACAGGTAAGACTTGAAGTGTTGTAGGTTTTGTACATTGTTTGCTTGGTTATGATAGTATTTCTAGTAAAAGCAATAAATTAAGATTGGGACAAGAACTGGAAAAAAATTCATTTAACAGATATAGAAATGGCATTAATTGACATACTTTTGACATGTGAGTGTATATCTGTGAGTATTGGGATCATATCATTTCTTTAGTTAATTTAAGTTCCTTAAAGGACTGTATTGATTGAAATTTTTCTATACAATTATATATCAATTATTCTATATGTATTGAATATTTGTTTTTTTTTCATTACATAATACCTATTGATGTATTGGTAAAGTCTCAAAAGAAAACAATTTAAGTTTTATTAAGCTTAATTTACATGTTCTGTAT
The DNA here is from genome assembly GCA_030159075.1 of Atrina japonica. Lineage (NCBI taxonomy): Eukaryota > Metazoa > Mollusca > Bivalvia > Pterioida > Pinnidae > Atrina > Atrina japonica. The sequence continues at coordinate 1,684,782 of BROG01000074.1, read as the reverse complement.
TAAAACTCTACATTGTCATGTCTTCTGTAATTATAACCAAGCGTTATGTACAGTACAAAATGTTTGATTGCACAATAAATCATCAATGAATAACATTGATTGGTAAATCTTGCAATTTTGACATCCTCATGCCATCGACAGACACTGAGTGACACACTGATTTCTGGTTTGCTAATTCAAGAGATTAGAAAAATCATGTGTTGTCACAGGCATTTGCAGTCGGTGTCACTATTTTCTGATGCTTGGACATGTAGAGACACTGAATAACACCTCACAGTCCCTTGTCATAACATTAAAGATCTAAGGTCCTACAGACCAATGAATTTTCATGCAACCATACAGCCATATACAGGTGAAAATGTTGGACTGGAAATAAAATCTGTAATGAATGAATGGGTTATATATATGACAAAGTGGCTGTAATGACTGTGGATAATGCTTCCAATATAACAAATATCTGCAGCATTGCTCTGAAAATAAAAGAACAGAATAAAAATGATGCTACAGTCTACTGTTTGTATTCTGTCTCAACACACTATTAATTACTGAAAATTTCAAAACATTTCTGCATAGATGAAGCAGAAATTTTCAAACTTGTTTATAAAGGAAGCGAAGATCATTACGTGTCAAATTTATTTTGCTAAGCTCTATTGGTCGGGTACATGTATGTACCACAACAATATTTTTTTTTTCCTTCTGTTGGAGAAAAATGTCCCAACAAATTTTGTTCTTTATAGTTGAAATCATGCCATAGCCGGCTCCTGGTCCCAGACCAGTAGATCTATAGACCTATCGCTGACTAGTAAAACTATAGGTCAAATAACCAAGTGTATTTTTTTTTTTAATTATTACAAATCTTGGGTGAAATATCTAGTTAACAACAAAGGTGATATTAAGGATGAAGATAAATACAAGATTTATCAATCATATCTAAATTTATCGACCATGATTATGGATAAATGATTTTAATCTGGTGCTGTCTTTTGTCTTTTGCTGAACCCCATAAACTGTCAGTGTTTAGTTTCCTCAGACTCTGTGAATTATCACTTGTGCTGCATGAAACATAATGTTAGATGTTTCAGATGTGTTGTCATGTTGCTGGTACCTCCGGGCCTCGATGTGGCAACACGGCAATTGCATACTGTGCATGTCGCCATTTACTTTCATAAAGTAATTCCATGATCTTCAACCTTGGAGTGTCATAGCCATGAGAATACACATACATGTAGGTTCTATTTTGATCTGCTTCATACAGACGCTTTACAGGTTTAACTTGATATACAGACGTTTCGAAGACCTATAGTTAGACTGTCTTGTGTACAGATACAGACAATTTCGTGTATCCATATATTGAAAGAACTAACGATACTAGTATAAATTGATATATCGGTATATTGATTCACCCCAGGTTCCTTATGAACCATATTTATATATGTCTGGGTTAATTTGCTTTATTTTCTATTTTGACTGTTAATGAAATAAGATAATAACTTTGAAATACTGCAAAAGCTGGGACTTTTGTTATATAAATGTCAAAAGTGATCTTTAAAGTCGTAAACGTAAACCTAGGGCATTACCTTAAAAATCAATTAAGGTTGAAAACATTTTGTTTGCCTAAAACTCAAGTTTATGTTTATTGAAAAGTTTTGCTGGTTATATGATAATCTTTTGTAGAAATCATTAAAACAGTCTGTTGCATATTTCGATAAAGCTTTAGTCGCCCCATGCTGGCAAAATTTTATCGACAACATACAGTGCTTTTATCCTTTGTAGCCAATAATGATTTGAATTTAAGAAATGGTCTTGGTTTGTGTTAAGTGAAATTCCTGAGCGTGTAAAATTGTTATCATTTCAAATTGTTCTGTTGCCTTGCATCAGTGTTGATTATGATGTCATCTCTAAGATGTCGATCATCATTTTTTGTTCAGTGTATTGATTGTTAAATGAATGCGTAAAAGATAAAGTCATCAGGAATAACAAAACAAGTGGAAAACAACTTTTTAAAACTTATTCTTATCATGAAAGTAATCAGTAATGCATTGTTGCCTCCAATACAGATTTTTACAGAATATGAATTTTAAATCGACTGCCAAGGAAATTAATGTTTTAGTGTCATTCATAAAATTTTTAATTAATTCTCATGACACAAAACACTGCACCTGTAGGTAATAATGTGTAACTGAACTTAAATGTAGTTCAGGGATTTTGTTTGTTGTCTTGTTGACTTGGTACCTATGTTATTGTGTGTGTAAAAACAAAAACAAATGTCGATTACTAGTGAAAGTGACACTTGTGTATGGTTTACAACATTAAGGTGTATTAGGATGAAAGTTATCAACTTTGGTATATGTTTAGAAGATATGTATTAAAGGAGATTTACAATCTCTCAGGAATTTCCTAAATGCTCTTTATCAGTCTTGGAAAACATTATTTCAGGAATTCTATATATATTTACACAAGGCAAATAACCTTTAAACAAACCATTTAGTCTTTAATTTAATGTTTACAGTTTGACGAAATGAAACCAACAATGTCATTCATGATGATCAGAATATTTATAGTGGTACATAGCAGACAATGTGAAATAAAAAAAAATTACTGGTCAACCAGGCCAGTGAATAAAGGTATTCCACTGGTCAAAGAAATTTTTTTACTGGTCTGTATATACATGTATACACAAATGAAAAGAAATGAAAAATTACTGGTCATTTAGACCAGTTACCAGATAGATTTCACCTGACTTTTGTAAAATTTACCGGTTTTTCTGGTAAGACTGGTGAATTTCAAAAACTCTTAACATATTACTACCCTTAAAGAGAGTTTTTCATTATGTTATCTTCTATTTAGATTTAAACTGGGAGAGGTTTCATAAATTTTTAAGCATCCATTAATCACTTTCATGACTTTTTCTGGTCATATGCCAATTCCACTTTTGATTTATAGGTGACTTGAGACCAAAGTTTCCTAATGTTGTTACTGTTTCTACCTAAAAAATTTTAAACAAAGCTGTCAGCAGCAACAGTGTCATATTTTCATTTACATATTTAATTCATGAGTGTGGTGTTTCTAATGCCACAAAAATTAAGCTTATATCAAATTCCTAGTATGATTGCTTAAATTTTGCTGTTTTTCAAATAATTTTACAGCTGGAAAAGTACATGTATTGACAAAAAAAAAAGCCAAAAAAAAACCCCAAAATAATACAACAACAGCTTATTTTAGGAAAACAAATATTGTAATCCAGTGTTCAAAAAGATCTTGAAAAAAAATTGCAACAAAGTTTCTATTATTATGCAAGCATTATTGCAAGTTGATATATGAAAAATAGAAATACTGGTATAGATATTTTCTGAGATTTCTTGTCTACATATCCAATGGCCCAAGTTACCTATGTTGCAGTTCATTTTGTTTCCTTTGAACATTGTCATAAATATTGACATTCTAAGGTTAAACTGAAAAACAAGAGAGAAAAAATATTTTAATGTCAGAGGACTGTTTAGTACATTATCAAGTGTTGTTATTTTTGGGGGTCATTTTGGAATCTAAACTGGCAACAATCATTGAACATCTCTTTGAGCCAGCTCTACTGAAAGAATTTAAAGAAATGAAATAGACTTTGGATTCAAAATTCTATGATATTGCAACTCCAATATTAGATCCATGGTACCCACAACCATATATCCTTGATAGACCCATCAGTTAACTTAAGTAGGGCCTCTGTGGCTGAGTGGTTAAAACATTGCACTTTAAACTATGACATCTCTCACTTCTGGTCAGTGCAGGTTCAAACTCTGCTGGAATCTAAGCTGATTTGGGAGTAAGTTTGTTAGTCTACTGTGGAAGACCAGGGTTCTCTTCCTGGGTACATTGTAAGCAGGTTCTCTCCTCCACCATTAAAAACTGGCCACTACCATGTAACTGAAAAATGTTGAGCATGGGGTAAAATGCCATTGAAATGATAAAAATCCACAATAAGTAAAGTTTTGACCATGTCTGTTGTGTATGATTGACACAGTATAAATTGTCTAAATATTGTTCATTGAAGCACCACACGTATCTGCTTCCAAGTTGTTTATTTCCTGTCAACCATTGTGTCTGCAGCCACACCTAACAACTGGCTAGAGTCTTTAATAGGATCTATAGATTTAGTCCAATGAAATCATTAAGTGTCCTAGAACAGTATGTCTTGTTTGATAGAGCTGTTAATAGAGTTATCAATCGATCATTTTACAATTGATAATATACTACCGTATTATTGAACTTTTTTGTTCATTGTGGTGTTATTGGCCACTTGTGCTGTAATACATGCATTAATGTATTCTGTACTGGTGTTCATAGAATGTCAGCTTTGTACATAAACTTTATTTTTTATCAATAAAATAGTTTTTTTATTCAATATAAATGTTTTAATGAAACCAGACACAATTTTGTGTTTCACATAGCATGCTGCTGCTTCAAATTTTCCTGCAAAAGACCTACTGCTGGGATGTTGAGCAAGAAATGTGTTTTCATCAATAAATCTTGTGTTAGACTTCAGTTTGTCTAGCAAGCATGATTGCTTTTTATGTTGATCTAACTTTGGCTTATTAACAAATTTAAACGTTTATAAATTGCCTCCTGATATGATTATTGACTGTTATTATTGAGATGTGAATATTAAGTTGCAATATCAGTAAATAAACGTCACCATATAGGATAGTATTTTTTTTTCTCATCTACCCAGTTTATGAGTCAGAAATGTGTATGCTTACATAGTAATAGATTTCATATTAACACCTGTGTCGTAAGATGTATCAGTTTTGTATTGTATACGAAATTGTTTTGTTTTTCTGTTAACCCATCTTCCTCTGGCAAATAAAGGACTCTTCTTTACACCACTGATTTAAGCCAGTCTAAATGTGTCTTTAAGGGTATATGAGTTAAATAGTATGATCTATGCCTTCTTCTCTGTTGACCTCAGCCGTCAGAATTACAGAGTTGAAATAAGGGGTTGGGTATACTGGGATCAAGTTACTGTATGATTTCCTTTTCCTGTGTAATTTCCTTTTTTGTCTTTTGAATGGAACATCAAACCAGCTTCCTATCAAACAAAAAGAGTGTCCTTAAACCTCTGACCATATCAGCATTTGTCTGCATCTGGTGCTCTGTATGTCATTTTATACATCTACATGTACTACTCAAATAATTTCATATATTTTGTAATTAGGAGTGTCAGGAGTCTGGGGGCCAAGATTAGGTATAGACTTTTGGTGAAGTGAGAACAGATTATTTTAAGTAACAAAAACAATCAGAATATCTTATTTTTACCAAGATTAGGGATAGATATTGATGTTTAAACATCTAAATACAATTCTATATTTTGTTAGTTTGGGGATGAACTATAACAATTGTGAATATTTGTGATACTTTTGTAACAGTGATATATACTGTTGTATTATAGAATGTGTTCCAGTACTGTGACAAGCTGCAGGATACCAAAGCAGATAAGGAGTATGTTCAAATGGAAGTTGATGTGGTAAGTACCAAATATCTCTTTAATGTACTCTCCAAATTCATTTACTCATATGTTGATTTAAATCATAAGTAAATTGTCAATATATACACATTTGAAAAAAAAAGTAGACCTTCATAGCCACTGAACTGACTTTGATAAATAGCTTTTCTTTTATTTAGGTTTTGAATTATAATAAACATTTTTTTTTTTAAATGAATCAAGCGTTTTTCACCTTTAGTTTCATTTCCCATATCATGTTTTACAGAAAGCTGATAAACGTTCTTTAGACAACAAAGTGAATCACACTCTGTTTGATTCCACTACTAATGATATTAATCGAATGATTAAGGAAATACTGGATAAACTTGCTGGCAATGTAAGTATACACTCTTCTTAAATAAAAATGTCATTTGCTCTGAATCATCATACATGTATACTTGGACTTATTTCATCATTCATTTGTAGTTTCTTTGTGCAATTTGCCTGTAATTTGCTATGCATCATTTGACTATATAATCATTATGCTTCAAGCAGATTTGTCTTTCGCTGGAGACAGTACAGGATGCTGATTAAGGGATAGTGGTATTGACAGAAATTTGCTGACTAGGCATTATCTGAGTATCTATCAATACCTACTTTTGTCACTGGGATGGTCGATTAATTACTCCTTGTCATGTTTATTTCTATAAAGAAAGCCGCCATTGAAAACATGTTGACCATAGACTGATGCAGACTATTAGAAAGTACATTATACATGTACTAAAGGGAGCTTCCCTACCTCCTAAACTCCAGGTCCAGGGTCCAAAAATGTATAGAATTTTAACTAAAACAGAAAAACTTAAATTATGGCATTTATTTAACAATACATTATTCTTTATATTAAAATTCTAAATTGGGATTTTTAAAATATTTATTTAGAAAAATACACACCATATTTGTATTTGGAATGGGTCCCGTAACTTTCCCCAATACATTTTCATACGGACTAATATTTCCTTCATTGCATGTATACAGACCAGTTTCATTTATATTCAATACTCGAAAACAGCTGTTCAGCCGTTACATCATATCAATGCCCCCCAGTGTCAATTATATAGAATGAAATTTGTAATCAGCTGACTACAGATTCATAGAAAATGGTTTGTGCTGTATATTGAATATTTTTGCATGAGTCATTTCATTTATTTTCCATATTTTTCAAAAAATGAAAAACAAGCCTAAAGAAAATCCCTGTAGATGTATTATGCAGGTATTATTTTGTAATGTCTAAACACTAACAAGATAAAAATGTTGGACCATGTTTTTATGTAATGTCTCATATGACAGTAACAAAAAAGTTTGATTTAAATCTAATAGTTAAAATGATAAGACCATGTGTCTTTGTAAGATGATAGAATTTCATACTGTGTCTCTTGTAAGATGATAAGTATGGAATTTCATACTGTGTCTCTTGTAAGATGATAAGTATTTTATAATGTGTGTCTTGTAAAAAAGTTTTTCATAATGTGTGTCTTAAAGATGATAAGTATGGAATTTCATACTGTGTGTCTTGTAAGATGATAAGTATGGAATTTCATACTGTGTGTCTTGTAAGATGATAAGTATGGAATTTCATACTGTGTGTCTTGTAAGATGATAAGTATGGAATTTCATACTGTGTGTCTTGTAAGATACTATACTGTTGACTTTTATCTGACATAAGAGGTCATGCTGTCCATGTTAAAAATGGTTGACACAAATTAGTAATGTTCTTTAAATTGTTATTTTATTGTGTAAGCATGTCAAAAACATTTCATACATCAGGCAAAAATCCAGTATTGAGTTTCTCTGATGTCTTTACAATCTGCACTCTTCAAAATCAGCATTTATCTCTTAGAAAATTGACTATGATATGGTGTCCACAGTGAAATTGATGATAGTTATAATTTTCTTATCAAATTTTATTTCTGCAATCAAAATTTCAGTCATCTTCTATTTCCTTTGTATCTGCCCATGAGCTATTATCTTTCATTGGTGATGTTTAGCTGCCAACATGCAGATAAAACTTCATTAAAATTGGTGAAAGATAGATTTCTACGTTTGGTCTCTTGTATTAAGAAAGATAAAAATTTTCCCACCCTGTTAATTTTATGATACAGCTCTTGCTAACATAATGTAAATGTAAGATCGATTTAATGAAGTGAAAAATAGAACTTAATAAATACAAAAATGTATAGAAATAGAAAAGCTAATGGATACACGTTATTTATAATTACAAAGTTTCTCTTGTAGTCCTTTTTTGTTACTTTTTCCATTTTATCTAAAAAAAAGTAAATTAGAAAATTAGAAATAAAAGCTATTTCATATAACCAATTCCATATCAAATTGTTATGGTTGATCAGGTTTAAATAGATGCATTGTCTGATTCACATATTTGGCGAGGCAGAGAAACCTTAAGATTAACATGTGGATGATTCTCCTCACTTTTTGGTTATGACAAGCTTCACAGGAAGAACATTTTATTTCTCGTTGGGTACTTGATAACACAAGTAGGAAGGATTACTCTTCCCAGTGTAATTTCAATGTTATGCTTTATTACCAAAAATTTAAACTCATACAAATCACAAAACGGTTCACAAGACTCCATCCCGCCAGGTTATATGGATTTTACCATAATTCCTTATGTATTGTATAGCTTGACCTAATAGTTCTTTGTTTATAGCCATTGTAAAAATTCATCTAAGACTCGTCTTTTACTCATAGATTACCTGGTCTGAAAATGTGTGCGACTTTCGCCATCAGGCCAAAAACTCCCACAGCTGTAGAAAACGTATTTTTCTGTTGCTAAAAATTACATTGCAAACTGTTTTTTTCAAAATATATTATTTTCTATTGATCACCCTGTGAAAAGCCCTTTGAAAACAACTTTATATTTAATTAAAATGACAGCAATAGGCTTTTAATTCAGGAAATTATATTATCAGAAATCATTTGGCAAATAGAGATCTGAAAATTGTAACAATATTAACCTACATTTGTAGCTGATTGTCATTTTAAAATTAGATTATTATTAGACTCAAAACACCAATTTTTCTCTTTATTATCTACATGTACGGTACATATATTTTAATTTTTTCAGGTTCCATGGAGTCTCTGTTTTTTATTTATTTATAACAAATTTGAAACTACATTTAACCTACAGGAAGAGTCATGGAATAGTACCATCAAGAAGTTTGCTGAAGATATTGATGGCAAATTAGATCGTTTGGAGTTGGATCCTCTGAAAGAGTGGCTAGAGAGCAGATTGAAAGCACTGAATGATAAGCTCCGTAAACAGCAAGCTCAAGTAGAATGGACAGAGGATGATGCTGCAGGCATTAGAAAGTATGTGTATCAAAATTATTTGCTAACATTCTGATGTCATGCTCACAACAAAAACATGAAGATTTGGAATATATTATTTTGTTTTTTATGCCCCCCCCCCTCAAAGATTACAAAGCATATATTGTACTTGTTTTTTCTTTTTCTCTTATCCAGTTGTCTGAATATAAATAGTAAATATATTTTTTGCCAAAGGTCTCAATGTTGTTTACCTCTTATATTCTCCAGATTTTATATGACTATAAATAACAAGTATTCTCTTTCATGTTCTCTGCATCCCAACATTACAGATCGAAATAGGACATAAAAGGGTGGTCATAATGTGCAAATAGATGTCATAATTGAGTTACAACTGTTTTATTAACAGAGAATCCAACAGACTTGGTTTTCCACAAATTTCGTAGAATAAGTGATTATAATGTGTTCTAGGCCCAGCTGGTAATAATCTCCGGATATATCTGTCCAAGTCTTTCCTCACTTAATGAGACTAATGACTTGGGTCTCTTCGGACACAGATAAACATGTTGTTTATCAAGATATGATGAGTACAATGGTTGCATTAATCATTGATTTAGTCATCTAAAAGCACCTGTATACAAATGAATGCAGACAGTGGTAATTCTCAACAGGGCACACACCAACATTCTTTTACACTAGACTTACCATACTATATTGTGCACCTGATTTCTTTTGTTAGTTATGTTGCCATGGTAACAATGCAGGTGCAGTAAGCAATGTTTTGAAATTGTATTGTGTACTGGTTACTTACCTGTCAATGAAACACATTAAATTTTTATGGCCTGTAGATCCTGAGCACTAATTTCATGTAAAATTCATTGATCACTGTAGCTTAAAAGTTTAGATATATCTATGAAAGTTATTGCAATTTTCTTATGATATTGCACTTCCATAAAGGATTGTTATTTGAGTTACTAAATCTGTTATGATTTCTCTGTTGTATGAATGTCATGGATCGCAACATGTTACATGTACATTGCAGCATTATGTTTTGTATAGTTGGATGGCAATAATCGAATGCCATACAATTTATATGATCAGAATTTTACTGCTATTTTAATATATAAATTCTTACTGGATCTAGTGATTTATTTTGACTTGCAATTCTTCTTTATAACTCTACCACAATAAAGTGGCACATTCAAGTTATGTCACAAGCTAAAACAATACTGTTTATTTTGCAAAAATACAGGTAAAATATTTTCTCTTGCTTCGATTCCATGCATTACTGTTGCTCTAATATTTTGTGCTGAAAAGTAGCATGTCATTTGCATTTTATGAGGTTTACTTGACTAGGAGAATGTGAACAATTCTGCTATTGCAATTTGTGTCCTTACTCATAGTGTGTGAATTGTCAAACTTGTCCATGTTATATTTTACTCCTGTGAACAAACCTGCAAACATCATCAAAACAATAATTAATCAGGAAATTAGCCAAGTTGGTTTGAGTACTGGTATACCCTTTACCTAGAACATGATTAGTAAAAACAATACTATCATTATAAAATTTTAAGAAGTTTTTAATCACTTATTACAGACAATTAATTCAACGATTCCATTGCATTAGCTGTGATCGGCCTGTAGATCTTGTGCCTACTGGGTAAGTGTAATTTATCTTTTATTATAAGTACAATAATATCTATTGCTGCAGTGATTATATGCATGGCTTTAGAGTTTATGTATTGCAGAATGTTATGAAATGAATTGCTCCAAGGAACAAATGAGATGTACAATGTATGTATGCCAATTTCATCAATACAATATAAAGTGGAACAGGGATTAATGTCATCAGTATGTGGGTCCGGTAAAAGGACCCATACCAATGCAAAATCTGCTAATTTTTCTCAGAATGGAGCAAATATTTTCAACTATGTTCACCATGTAATTTACATTCATTATTAAACAATATTCATATTCCATAGTGTGGCTAAGAACTGCATTTTGAAATCTATGTTTGGTGTTTATTTGCTAATTATTGTTTAAGCATTTTGGGTACGGTACATTGCTATCAGTATATTATCTGACTATTGTCAGAACATTTGAAGACATTAATTGGCTTACCTGTTTGTATGATAGATGCCATTTAAATGTGTTCTAGAAACAGTGCATCAAGTGAAGCTCAACTTAAAAAAAAGTTTGATTTCAATTTGATAATTGAGGAAGAACTAAACTCGACTGTGAAACCTGACTGGCATTTTATTTGAAGTAGAATTTTTACATAAGTGAAATAGGTATAAGTGTTCTATGTTTGTTATCAATATAAAAAAAATATATTAAAACTTTAAATTTCAGTTTTAAAATATGTATGTATTAATATTGGTTTTATTTGATGGGCAAGGTAGAGATGTTACATTATTTTTAAATTACATATGTAAATAAACATGGTTCTTTAATAGGCCATTGTCATTGACTCTCTTACAGCGCTAATTGAAAAATTTTGTCACACATTTTTCACAAATTTTTTGCTGACTCATAATCAATTTTGTTATTTTACCGGTAAATTTTACAAAAGTCCGGTGAAATCTTTTTGAGAACTGGTCCAAATGACCAGTAATTTTTCATTACTTTTCAATTGTATATATATACAGACCAGTAAAAAATTTTCTTTGACCAGTGAAATTCCTTTATTCACTGGCCCACTTGACCAGTAATTTTTTATCTATTTCAAAATGTCTGATAGCTCCACAGCAAACAATCCATATGGAAAACAATATCTAAGTCTTGCATTGTGTTTTCTGCAGAGCATTCAGATAGTTGATAATTAAAGGGGAAAAGGAAATAAAAAATATTTATATTGAAAATGAAATGTGTACATGAAAGCCAAGTCTCACAAATTTAAATTGTCATTATAGTTTATCTCCATTTTTCAAGTTATTTTCAACTTTTTAATGTTTTCAGATGTAAATTGAAAAAGGATGAAATGACAATTTTTGAATTGGCTCGATCTTTTGCATGAAGAAGTGGCAGTGTCATTTTTAATCATTTCTTTTTTACAATTTATTTCTTACAAATAAACATAATTTATCCTTTTTTTTTAATTTGTAGCCCCGTCATAAAGTAAGGGAGATAAATATCTTTACATTCTCGTTCCTTTTATTTCTATCACAAGCTTCTTATAACTTTATCTTATGACACATAATTTTAACTTGTATTGTACAAACAATGAGACATACTTAATAATTATACATGTATATATATATATGTAATCATTAACATTGATATCACTGATATGTCACTTTCATATTATGAGGCACTTAATTCTTTAAGCCCCAACCCATCCCACTCCACCCCCAAAAAGTAGATATGTAAGATACATAATTAAAAAAAGAAATAAATTCAATGATGTGTAAATTATAGTTATATGTGATCTAAGTTATGTTAATCTGTGTTTTATATATATATATATATATATATATATATATATATATATATATATATATATATATATATATATACAGTAAAACCTGCTATAGTGGTCACCTATATATAGAAATCACCTGTCTATAAAGGCCAGTTTTGAAAAGTCCCTTGACTGCATACTTTAACTAAATTGAACCTGTGTATAAGGGCCACCTGCACATAAAGGTCAGTATTGTCTGGTCCCTTGGGTGGCCCCTATATACAGGTTTTACTGTATATATATATATATATAGTCACATTAGACTTAGGGCAACTCCTTATTTACTAGTTAAAAAAGCATTTTAATTCCTGGACTTTTTAATTTTTTTTTTACTGTGTATTGATATTATTGTGAAGATATCACACTTCGACTACTGGTAACTCTTGTTACAACATGATAATCTGGGATACAATTTAGAAATACAATGTTTGGCAACAGAATCATTAAGATTGTTGTATCCATACATTGAGATAAACAATGATGTACGGCTAGTTTTTTCTGTATGGATTGATAATGATGTCTGAATTAACGCTCGGTATATTAATTTCATGAAAACATTTTTAGAATATCATTGTTTACAGTTGTTTGTTCTAGATAATGATAAAAGGATCTATTTTGACCAGAAGTAGTTGTAACATTCTGTACCTTGCAAATTCTACTTTCATTAAGAGATATTACACAATAGAAAATATGAATGATGAATTTAAGATAATGGTAATTAATTACTTTTGTCAGAGAATTTAGACTGGGATATTTGAGTAGTTCTGTAGTAATATATGTTCTGTAAAACTAATATTAAACAGATATAATCTTCATTACTCTTTAACTATGATAGATGATTATCATTTCTGTTTATTACTCAATTCCTCTTTGATTTGTCAATTTTGTCTAACTGCAAATTGTCTAAAGTAAACGTTGTTAGTCTGGCAGCCATTCAGTAAATATTTGTCATTTACAATGTTTTTATTAGATGAAGCTGTCAATTGGTACATTGAAATCGTTATTTGTTGAAGCTCATTTTGTAAAAATGAATTCTATCTTTGAAATAGCATTCTGTTTATTAAATATTGCTTCTCTCAATATGTTTCGCTATCTTTTTCAATAGTCTAAACCTCTTATAAATTTCTGGTTTATCTAACAGACCACTCCTGGTTGTCTAGTTGTAGAATGTTCTGCTCACAAGCAGAAGGTCCTGAGTTTGTTCCAATTACCAGATCCAACCTAAGACTGAAAAGTTTACATGACAATTCTTTCACCAGATGCCTGGCAAAGAAAGTGAGAGTCACAGATCTTTCAGTTGAGACTTAAAACTGAGGTCCTTTGTCATGACAGGCATGTCATGTTATAGAATCCTCTGTTTGCCATATCTCACCAATAACTGGGCCCAGCACCATAAAACTTGAGAATTTATTCAAGTCTGAGGATATTCTCAAATTGGTTAGCCAATCAGATTTCAGGATTTGCCACATTTGAGTAAAATCTTTTTATGGCCCTGGTCTCCGTATAATTGATATAAGAGCTAGATTATTGGCAGAATGTAAAACAATAACAATACAAATATGCTTCTTCAGTTTTGATGTTTTGACCTGCAGTGGAAAGTCTAACTTATGGAATATCAATTTTTTTACCTTTATCGTATACATAGATATTCTCTTTTCTTAAATAATTCACTTACTTTCTGTATAAGAATTCAGTGAAACTTGATACTCATTTAGTAACCTTTGTAAAGCTTATTTAACTGCCATATTTTGTTTCATATATGCTTTATTTTTTTTTTACAAATTATTTTGTAGATGATATGGATCAAACATTTCTAATTCCAGTGTGCATTTTAGAGACTTTACATTTATATTTGCTTGTATAGTGAATTAGAAGATTTTTTCAGATTTACAAAAGTTTATAGTTTTATATTTATAATCTTTAATTTTTTTTGTGTTTACCCTTGCATTTATAGATATTGGCATTTTGTAAAATAAAAAATTTGCAACATTTAAGTTTACAAAAGCTTTGATTATAATATTCCTATGAACTGTTTATGGATAGAACTAAGTCATTTTGGTTTTAGTTGGTATAATGCTCATGATATTATTTCCTTGTATAGAAAGATCTTAACCATTTTGGTTTTATTTTTGAAATCTAGCTTCAACTTTTTAAGTACTAGAAATGAAAAATTCAAAAACTTTACATTCATTTCCTATAGAATGAGTGATCCGGTGACCTTGATTTTGGTTATAGGCATATGTTTCTGGTCTGACCTGGTGACCTTGATATTGGTTATAGGCATATGTTTCTAGTCTTACCTGTTGACCTTGATACTGTTTATAGGCATATGTTTCTGGTCTGACCTGGTGACCTTGATATTGGTTATAGGCATATGTTTCTAGTCTTACCTGTTGACCTTGATACTGTTTATAGGCATATGTTTCTGGTCTGACCTGGTGACCTTGATATTGGTTATAGGCATATGTTTCTAGTCTTACCTGTTGACCTTGATACTGTTTATAGGCATATGTTTCTGGTCTGACTTGGTGACCATGATAATGACCCTGTTGCTAAAATTAGCTCATTCACAACATTTTATATGGTGGGAGTTACATGTAGAATGTTATATTAGACATGCTTTACTAATGATCCAATTGCTTTTATTCAACACCAAGGCTTGATGGATATAACCTTGAACTTGGAATTGGAAGCTGTTGTCACAGAGGGCTGGTTTAAACACAATATATATTCTTTATAGCTTTACATTGACTGGTTTGATCCACAGTGGTTTTCAAAATATGTATAATTATACACCCATTTCTTGATGGGATGTATTATGGTACAACAATGTCTGTCTTCATCCATCCATAATACATGTAGATTGTCTGACATATTTCTACATGCCTCCTTGATATTCCCATACTTCTTCAAAATGTATCCTATGGACATTTCAGATGTCAAGGTTACCGAAGAAATGATTTGCTAACTCGGAGAACCAGTAAAATTGCCTTTTATTGACAACACACTAAATATAAAATATCTGTAAATAATTATTTACCTCCCCTATGATATTTTCATTTGTTGTGAAAAGTTCAAGAAGTAACATTGTTATGCAATCCTTTACCAACTTATAACAGGTAATAATTGATAAAGAAAAGCATTGTAAAATAAGGGATGGCATTGACTAATATTGTTAAATCTGTCTATATTGCTGCAATACAACTGTGGGCCTACTCTTTATAATCATACAATGGTAGACCTATATTTAAATTGTTTGTCTAAAAAGACTGCAACTGAGTTTATACAAACTTTTGATATATAAAATTTCAGTCCAGTGCCTGCACTTCCTACACGTGATGCACTGCCACCTACTAGATCACCAAGGCCATACACAACCTTTGAACTGGACCAGATCAGACAACATGCAAAGAGGTAAGTTGTGGTACACTTCAGTTTAGAAAATGGAATTCCTGTATTTTAATTACCCAGTTTCTTTTATCACATGTCTTTTCTGTCAAATTGTTGCTTTGAGCTTTTTTTCCCCAGTTTTATGCTATTCATTCCTTTGCTCAATATCTTTTGAAAATTAAATAATACTCTATAATATACCATGTTATATAACATAAGTTGTTTGAACCTTTGAAAATGTCATTTTTCTTTTGTGAAACTTACGAAAGTGATGTTTTTCATTCATTCATAAAACTTCTTCGTTACTGTATCTGAATATAAAAAGTAATCTGTAATTATGTCATGTTTGTAACAAAAGGTTATATTAGGCCTAAATGTTAAGACTGCTTTGATTCATTTTATAAAATATGTTGAGTGTGTGATATAACAAAAAGCAAAAAAAAAAAAAAAAAAAGGAGAGAAATACCCCTTTTATTAGTACACTTGGTTCAGCTTCCTTTCAAAGCTTTTTAAAAAAAGTAAATTGATGGTCAGTCTCTATATATGAATAATTTGTTAGCCTTGACCATTTGTTTGTCACAGAACGTACGTTGGAATAGACAAGCCTGGTGTCCGGTAATTGTTGTAATTTGATATAATTAGATCAGTTCTGCAGCCACTAATATTTCACCTTAATGTTTGTCCCCCTCTATACCCTACTATATCCCCATACAGCTGTTTCACCCTGTGTTATTGTTACTTCTGTCTCTATCGCATACCCCGTATCTTAAGCTTGATCAGATATCATTTCTAGCTAGCTAATAATCCATATATCCATATTGTGCAGTGTAAAATGAAGTAGAAATTGCATTACTCTTAGTATTTACTCTGTAGGTGTATGTCTGTATTATCAAGCTTAACATAATTGTTCATTTCTGTTTTGCCTTTCAAGTGTCAGAGTTGAATCTAAGGTTATGCATACATAAAAAGTGCACCTTTTGTTTGTTTAATCAAATCTTTGTATGTTTGAATATACATTTGTGTAGGCTGTCCAGAAAATGCCTTATCTTATAATATGTTATGATTTAAACCTTTAAATTTGTATGAAGTTTATTCTCACACACATATATACATTTCAGATATCTTATATTGTGGGCATATGTTATTTCAAGTCTAGCATTATTTATATGTACCTGTACTTTCTTTCTATTTCATATGTATTCTTCTTTCTATCTTTCTTTCCTGTCTTGCTATCATTCATCATGGCTAGGGGTCCTAGGAACAACATAAATTTTGAGCGAGCTATAGCGGAGAAGCAGTTGGCAAGGATGCGAAAGTCTGACTTAAAAGCTTTTCTTGTTCATTTTGGTAGAGATCTTGAGACTTTTAGGCAGCAGAGAGAGGCTGCGTAAGTCATTTATAGTAAAAGTCACATATGCAGATGTTACCTTTGAAATCATTTGAACATTTGTTGTTGAAATAAGGACATTTAAGTACATGCCATAAACATATCACTTATATCAGAGAAAAGAAAAAAGAGTTATGAATTGAAATAAACTTCTTCAAAGTTAAAATAGATGAAAATATGTGTATTAAGGGAAAAAATAAATGACATGATTACAGTGATTGTTGAACCTTGAATTAAAGGTTATGAACTGAAAAAGCAGTTTACTTTTAATGATATATTTGTGTAATTTTGTCAAAGTAAATGGTTGACTTCTTATATTATATATAATTATATATAAATAAATACAGAATATAGTCAACCTGGTTTAGTATCGATAATACTCCCCATTTTGAGAATGGTCTTTCATATTACATGTAGGTTAAAAATTGAAAAAAATAAACAAGGGAAATACACAAAATTACTGATACTTGTGTATTATTTTAAAATGTGTATGAAATATTTTACAGTGGGAATCGTATGACAAATTTCTTTTGTCCAAGTTGATTTTGAACTCAAACTGAAGGAAATTATCATTCATTGTGGGAATTTGTATTTAATTATTTTCTGTCAGATAAGTCATTTTTACACTACCTACAATGATTTACTTTGTGTCCAACTTCTCTTGCCACAACAGGGGTGATATGCCATGGAAGATGCAGCAGAACTTGATTACCAAGTGAAATATATACCTTCTCAATTGCAATTCACCTCTAACAGATATGAATTGAATGCTAATCTTGGTGATCAACACTTTCACTGATTAAGTAAATAATGCAGGACAATTTGAATTTTGTAGGACAATTGTAAGACTTTTCTAGAAGGTGTAATCTCTTGGATGGATTGGTTGCTAAGTCCATTTCTAATATACTAAATGTATATTAGTAATTTTCTTAATTAGAATATCATAGGCTTTGATTACATCTTAATTGAGTCCTGATACTAAAGTAATTTGATGCGATGAGCAAAACCTATGGGGAAAATGTGGCTTTATCTAAAGATTTCTAATGATCAGTGTGCTGTGCTGAACCTCCCATGTGAAATCAATAATGAATCAGTGAAGAGTTAATTATTTATAAACCTTCAAAAACATTAACTTAAAATCAAGAATTGATTAAAGAAATAATGTTACACTGATTAAGTGTTATCTGGGGGAATATAATCATATGAAAAATTATCATAATTGTAGATTTGCCATTAGTATCAATGTATAGGGAATAGAATGTATACATATACTTACTCTCGTCCACTCTCCATTCGTATTGGTGTATCATTTACATGTTACTTGAACTTTAATTATAGTCCTGTCATGTAATGGCAGTCATTTTGAATTCATAGCTCCAGTTCTTGATCATAACTTGCATCATCATGCCATTTCATGGTTTATCTTTCCTGATAACTGAAATGGTTAATTTTGTGTGATGATATTCAGAGTTTGCTTGAGATTTGCCAACAGATGACTGTTTCATTGCTCTGACAAACATTTGTAACAGAGGTACTGATTAACGGATAAAAGATTAAGATTACTCTGAATATCACAAATAGCTACACTGTCTGATGCTGAACCTCTTATAATTACTGTCATTGTCCTGAGAGTCTGGAGATTTATACCAATTGGGGTCATCATGACCAAGTGGTTTGTGCATCACACTTTGAACCATAAAGTCTCTCTCTTCTGGTCAGTGTAGGGTCAGACCCTGCTGGAACCTTAGCTAATTTTTGCGAGAAAGTTTGCCAGTTTGCATGCAGAAGGATTTGATTTTGATTTGATTTTTTGTTTTAAGCCATACTCAACAATCTTTCAGTCATATGATGGCGTCCAGTTTTTATTGGTGGAGGAGAAACCCCGGTTACCCGGATAAAGACCACCAACCTTCCGCAAGTAAACTGGCAAGCCATGCAGAAGGATGGTGGTCTCCTTTCAGTGTACCTGTACATTATAACCAGATTCTCTCCTCCATCATTGAAACAAGTGACCAACATGTAACTGAAAAATTGTTGACTGTGGCATAAAACACTTCAAACTCAAATGTGATAATTGTTATTTGATTTTAGCATCAATCTGAAATAAGTTATCACATGATTTTATAGCTTCAGTCATCGCTAGCTACAATCAAATTATCACATGACTCTCTTTTGTGTTGATCATAATGAGTGACTTATCACATGACTCCCATGCACCAATCAAATAACCACACTATTATCTAGCTCCAATCAAATTAGTTTGTCAAAATTGTGGTAGTTAATATTTTTTATAAAATTTAACAGCATGCCATACATTATTTTATCTTCTGATGAAATTCCAAACTTTTCCTATGTGCTTATGCTTTAAATGAAAAACTGTTGATTTGCATGGTAAGAAGGATGCATTTTATATTGATATGAATGTTGTAACTTTTTTCCTATATAAGTTTTAAACATTTAAAATTTATGTCTTAAGCAAAAAGTCAAGATATGGAATATGAACACAAATTAATTTCAATACAAATTGTTGATAGTTTTATCTGTTTATCAGGAAAGTGATCATGTATGTCATTTATAGGTTTAAAGCTGACATCTTAATTTTCTCAGTGATCTGTTTACTTGACTCAAATAGATGTACCCTACATTTAAACAACCTTGCCATAATGTCGTATATTGTGGAGCAAGGGGGTTATAGATATTGTACATATATCTGAACAGACTTAAGTGTTTCATCAGCAGCTCACTAAACATGATATACTACCATAAACATGCTACACCTATATGAATAGTTGACAGTTCCCAAACAATAAAACACCAAAATCTGTGACAGTTCAAGATTTTATGTTTTATCATGGATTAATGTTTGTTTTAATTAGCTGATATTGAAGGTCAGAGTTGAATTGTATGCTGCATGAAGCATAGTGTCTCAGAACTTAAGTACGTTGAAACTTAAGAAATGACTGCATAAAGTCAGGTTGACTTACATGAACTGACAACCTATAGACAGGTTGACTTATGATCTGACTACTTGCTGTCTGGGTGACTTTTATGAACTGACCACCTGTAGTTAGGTTGACTTCTGAAAGCTGACTACCTGTAGTTAGGTTGACTTATGTGAGCTGAATACAGTTAGTTAGGATGACTTTTGTGAGCTGACTACCATTAATCAGGTTAACTGCTATGAACTGACTAGCTTCCTTTAGACAAGTTGACTTCTGTAGGCTGACTACCTGTTGTAAGTTTGACTTCTATGAACTGACACTTAATGAACTAACTAATCATAGTTAGGTTGGTTTCTGTAAACTGACTTCCTTTAGCCAAGTTGACTTCTGTAAATTGTCTACCTTTAGTCAGGTGGAATTCTACGAGCTGACTGCCTTTAGTTGACCTCTGTGGGCTGATTACTTGTAGGACTTGAGTAGGTTCTCTAGAAGCACCAGCATGGCATGTTTTACACTATTTTGTCTGTTTGAGTTTTGTGTTGGAAGTCCACAAGAACATCAGTTTCTCCACAGTTTTTGACAAAAAGAAAAGTGAAAACAAAATGCCTTTAATTAACTTCACAATGTCAATATATGCACAAAGATAAATTGAAAATGTTACAGTAAATATGTATTTTGAAATTGTTAAATAAATAGCCATACAATGTACTTGAAATCTTCTATAGAATTTGATTCTTGCATTTTCATGTCAAATTTGAAACTGTAAAACAAAACCCATAAGTACATGTACCAATACTGAGATTTGAGAGTGGAATTTATCAGAAAAATGTAAGGGATATAAGGATTGTTGCAATCAAGTGTTAAAGTGACATATCTGCTTGTAAAATTTGAACTTAATAAATCAAGAAATAATGATTTTTGTTGAATATTTCAGCTTTGCCAGTACAGAGGTTTCGGATTACTATGCAACAACCAGACCATGTGGAGGTAGCCACACTACAACTTATCCACACAAACGGATAACTAGACTGTCACATCTCAGGTGAGTGTCACATCTCAGGTGAGTCAAATGTGAAAAGAAGCACTTGGTCCTAGTTAGAACACTAGAATCATAAACACTAGGGCCTGCATTGATTAAGAAATAACAATAATTGCATCCAAAGAATGTTACACAGTGGAACCTGCCTTGAGAGTCCACCTTTTCTGCCACCAAATGTTGGCTATCACGACAGGTGGTCTCTGAAAAGAGGTTTTATTTACAGAGTTATTTAACTGAGAATTTTCCAAAGTGTGGTCTCAAAAACAGGTGGACTTTCAATGGTCTCTCAAGAAATGTTCCACTGTAACACAAGTGGTCATGTAATAGTGGTATATTTGCAAGTATTGAAGATCAGTTAATGGAATATTGCAATATGTACCATACTTGTAATCACTTCAACTCTGTATACACAGTTACTCTATCACATGTAATTATTGTAACTCAGTGTATGCAATTTACTACAAGTTAGTACTCATTTAGTAATCATATTACATTAACATTCAGTAAAAATGACGGTGTCCATGTGCTCAGAGATTAGAGCATTTAAATCAGTATGATATAGCTGATATAAACTGTAGCACTCATATGAATCTCTTGATTCTAAGTTGAGATTGTGTGCAGATGTGTGCCAGTTTAGACATGTTGCCTACATAAGTAAGTCATATAGAGTACTTGTAACTATAGTAACTACATGCCATCTTTTTAAGTTAGTACTTGGTTACTGGGTACTTTTACTTTGTATACTTGTACATAAGATATGAAACACAAAGATTCAGATTTGTTTATTGAATGCCAGATTAATTAATCATAAAATTCTTAATCAGCTTTTGACATGGAATTAACACATCAAAATGGTATATTCTGTAACATAGGAGTGTTTACTTGACAACATGATTACATATAATGTATATCCTCAGACAATGTATGGTCTCCATCTTAATATATAATTCATGTCTCAAATTTATGTCTTCTGCCTGAATAGCTCATAGAATACATAAAACTGATCTTTTATTTAAACTGACTATACAGTGTGAGGTTCATCACATTTTATATTACCAAACATCCATATGAAACTGATAAATAGTCTCTCTAGGGACAGTTGTACCTTGATTTCTAGACTCTGACTGATAACAGCTGTAAACTGGTATGTAAAGTCAGTCACCCATAGAAAACATCACTGTCTAGACATTGTCTAACAACAATATTGTAAAAGTGAAGTGTTTCTCTGTACACAGTAGGTTCTTGCTGTTGGCTGACAATATTGTAAAAGTGAAGTGTTTCTCTGTAGACAGTAGGTTCTTGCTGTTGGCTGACAGTATTGTAAAAGTGATGTGTTTCTCTGTAGACAGTAGGTTCTTGTTGTTGGCTGACAATATTGTAAAAGTGAAGTGTTTCTCTGTAGACAGTAGGTTCTTGCTGTTGGCTGACACTATTGTAAAATTGAAGTGTTTCTCTGTAGACAGTAGGTTCTTGCTGTTGGCTGACAATATTGTAAAAGTGAAGTGTTTCTCTGTACACAGTAGGTTCTTGCTGTTGGTGAAGTGTTTCTCTGTAGACAGTAGGTTCTTGCTGTCTCAACCCTGGCTGACAATTAATGGTAATGGACTAATATGTTAAGTCTCACTGTATACAGTAGGACACCACTGTCTAAAATCTGACCTCAGCATTGAGCTGGCTAGGGTGAAATATTTTGTAAGCTTTCTTTGTTATACAGTAGAACCTAAATGTCTTCTCTGAAAGACATGTGATGTTCACTTTGTGTGCCAATCATTTGGCGAAGTAATTATATAGTCACCTAATTTTTCAAAGCCTTCTGTCTAAGAGTACCAGGAATGGAATCAAGGACCCTCTGCCTTGCAGTTCGTTTAAGTTATGTTATTTTCTATGCTCTATGTGTACAGTAGGATATCATTGTCTTTGTTTTGAAAATCAGAACACTTTATTGATCAGTATGACTTATGCTGTAACATATTATGGTAGAACCATGTTATCTCTCAACAAGTATGACAACTTTATATTTTTTCTATACATCTAGACCTACTTTCTGTGGAATAAAAGCATTACTCACTTGGAATGCCCTATATTGTTTTAGAGCTTTTATATCAAAATTTTATGCAAAATAGCAATGTAATACAGAAAGCAATTTTATTTATATATTTTGTTTATTTTCAGTCACTTATTCAGGGAAGATGAAGGAACTGTTTATCCCATATACAAGTATGTAATATTTAAAATTAGTATTATTTACTTTTTTTTACATCCATAACTTTTTTCAGTTGTTTATGATCATTTGAAGCATTTCTTTTTTGTTATTTTGATGAACATTTGATATTTTCAATACAACTTGGAAATCTTTCATCAACTTTTCTATTCATGAATAAATATTTAAATGTGTAAGTTACCCAGTTAAGTCTGTATTGCTACATCTTTAACTGATTACTCAGAATTTAAGACTTACTTAGATTCTAAGTAAATATAAAATCTTAGTGTTAAATATTAGTCAACTGTCAAATTTCTAAAAGTTAGATTTCATGCCTAAAGTGTACATTAATCTTTAAAACCCTACAGACCATAAAGTCTGGTTTAAACAATGGAGTAGAGCATTCCATTTAGATACAGTAGAATCTTGTCGTCTCAAAGATCATGGGACCACCCCTATTCCTTCGAGATATGCGGAATTCGAGATAACAGAAATTTAATTAACCTTTATTTATCTATCAATCAAAATCGGGACCGGTGGTTCAACTTCGATATAACTGGAATTTCGACTCATCCAATTTCAAAATAATGAGATTCCACTGTATCTCTAGGTAAAAGCATTTTCAAATTAGATATTTAGGGGTGAAAGCATTAAATATAAAAAGTTATCCCCCTTTTATTGTGAAAACATCTTAATTTATTTGAAACGTTTGAAGTTCTCTATAATTGTATTACATGTGAACATTTGTTTATGCTTATAGAGAAGAAGTAGATGTACAGGGAGCTGATGGACATATTTACAAAGGTCGTATGGGTGGAAAACTTGAGGCCAAACTGCCAATAGTGACTCAAGTATGTATAGACATACATATGATTTACCTGTATTGTGACATGAACTGATAATGAATTTAAAAAGAAGTTGAAATATATTTTAAATTGCCTACCAGTTAAAGTATTTTGCATAAGGTTAGGGGATAGGGGAATTATATGTTTGATCTCTGAACATGCTAAATCATTTCATCTTTGTTCCATTATGATTGTAAATACCAGAATCCATATATTTTGCATCATTTTCTTGAAAGTTTCAATGATGTTGCATTTTTCTTGTTTCCTCAATCAAAACAGAAAGGTAAACTAATATAGTTCTCTATACTGAATGCTACATGCTTTTTTATGTAAAGTTAAAAGGTCAAATGTTGATATTTGATTTTAGAAGAAGTTGTGACAATTTTACAATGAAATTTAAGTATGTCTTTTCAAAAATACTCAGTATCTGCATAAATTAATGTTTTAGGATCGTTCAAAGTCTCCAATACCTCTGTCCCAGAGAAGAACAACAGTATCACCACCTCCAGGACATAGAATTGTCCACCAGCAAAGGCCAACTTCGGCCAGAATCACTCCCAGAAGGCCTAACAGTCAAGGTGATTCTCGTCCACAGTCTGCACATCCAGGAGGCTCAAGACAAGGAACCCCTGTTCCTGATCAATCCCCACAACCAGTTTCTGCTCGACCAGAGTCCCCTAATGTACCAGATATCCCTCCTGTTGATCAAGCACCAATAGAGGTTCCAATATCAGGAGAGAGTTAAGATATTAATGACTTTAAAGCACTTTGAGCTTTGATGTTCTGCAGTAGTATTATATGTATTCATTTACAGTTTTAAAAAACCACCTAGTATAATAACATTTTACAATGAAAACCAATTGCTTTGTATTATTATCTACAAAGATATTAATGAATTATCAGTGGCATGAAATTATTTTTATAAGAAAAAATGGGCCAATTTTTTTTTACATCTATTTATATAGTATTATGTAACTAGTTTGTGCACTGCAATATTTACTGTGAGAGTACATGAAGAATGCAAACACAAAGTGTTTAATGGCATTAAACGTATTGACGAGATCAGTTTGGATAAAGTAGATATCACAAAATCTACAGCAATATAGGTATTTGTATACAAAACATTCAACCATATATTCTAGCACTGTTTGATTGGTCATGCACGCAACTATTTATCCTATTAGTATTTCCGAATTTTGATATATGATTTTGTCCATTTTCATGTATTTTTAGGATCATGAATATATCATGGTATAATTTGCTGTCTGTATTTTCATAGATTTTAGTCCTGAAAATTTGTGATGATTTCCCCCCATTTTTAACATTACTTTGGCTTACTCCATTTTTGTAAGAGAGAAAATAAAAATGTACAGTATGACTTTAGGGCATTTTTATGCATGGAAATTATTAAAAAGTAATCTGTATGAAACAGAGCACAACAAATAGTTCTGTAGCTGTTTAACACTGAATATTTCTATGTGCAATTTGTATATATCTGTTTTGTTGTTATTTTCCCAGTTTTTTTTACTTTTAGATGTAGAGAGTATATGAAATGTTATGTCTATATAAGAAATTTTGGAGCAGTACTTACAATTCCGTATGCAGAAACCATAATATATATTTCTTTTATACAAAAATATTTATGAAATATTTACCTTTCTTTTAAAACCAGATATTGAAGTCTATACCATGTTAACATGTAAAATGTTGAAATTTGTGATGTTAAAGAAATATTCCAGTTTCTTGTTAAAATTCCATTGTAATTTTGTAGTTATTATCCTTTGTTAGCTGTTATCTTTATAAAAATGTGTTTTTAGATAATTCATTGTAAATAAAGTTGACTCTGTCATCAAATTGAACATTTACCAGTAGTGAGAAAATCTATCTGTGATATTTATATATTTTTTGTAACGGGTTAAATATTTTATCTTTTTTTCACCAAATAATTTGTCAACTGTTCTAAGTAGATGACATTGAAATCAAGCAATTTGATATTTTTAATTCTTGGTGGAACATTTTCTGTGTGTGTGTGTATTAAATGTATGCTCAAATACAGAAAGGTGCTGAAAACTGTTGTAATGGCACAGCTTCTAGAGACTGTTACTTTTGCTTTGCTCAGTGCATTTTATCTTATAAGAAGTAAGAACTGTGCCAAAGTGTCAAGAGATCATTTTGAATTATGAATATATATAATTTATGCGTTACAACTGTCTATAATGTTTGATGGGATGTACATTGAAATTTGACACATTTTGCTACAGTATTTAAGATTACCACCAACATTATCCGCTTTGGTTTTCATTGGTGTGCTAGTCCATCTATTTTTCAAAATTGGGTTTGGGGAATTATTTCTTAATAAAGTATAAATATATTTACAACAAAATGTGCATTTGAATTCAGAATTTCAGTAGCAGAATTGCATAATTATAGGAGTCACCATGTTGCCTATTTATAGTATTAGATATATATCTATACACAAGACTGTGATAGTGCTGTCATTCAATTAATATCTGTTTCCTCTTATGTCCTTATCAACAGAGAAAAAAAATAATAATTGAAAAATAAATTTATATAGTCAGTATGTGCACTTAGTTGTTTTCCAGTATATTGTTCTGTTCAGACGTACAAAATGTAGTAGTACCTAAATGGAAATGTGGTTTTTTAAAATGAGGTGATTTTTTATTTTAGTTGCATTGACTTTATGATGTGAATATAGTTAATTAAGAGGCTCTTATTTCTAAATAATGACTGTTAAATCTTCCTTTTGTTATTTCGATTTCATAGTACAGATTTTTCTCTAATTTAGGTAATTACTGACGAGTTTTTTTGTTAAGTTTTATTGCAGTTTTTCTGTTTTTAGATAGATTACAACTTTATTTTGTCCTTGTTGTGAATTTATCCGTCCAACACTTAGATTTTTACATCAGCACAGTCAGTATTTGCAAGTATATATACCACTCATAAGCCTTTGTTAAATATTTCTGCTATTAAACAGTTCATCTTACAGAATTTGTCATTATTATTTCATCTCAGTTTTCCAACAGAAAAATTGGCGTTTCATTTGTTGATTGCTTTGAGCATCAGATTGATTCAGATTTTTACTTCATTTGTGTATACACTAGTAAAGTCAACTCTTGTTATAACAGCCAAGTTAGGATCCAGTAAAATTGCCATTGTATCAAATATGCTGTAATATCAAATTTGTTCCCATGAAGTTTCTGCCATTAACCAAAAATGCTGCTATATCAAGTGCTGTTATAACAAATCTTTACTATTAGCATTATGTAAAACATTTGTGTATTGGTAATATCACTTCAGATATATTGATTATTGAGTTTTCCTCACAGTGGAAATGCAGATGTTGTTACATTCTGAAAACTCTGGTTTGAATAGTCAGAAACCAGAAATAAATATGAGAAAATCTGTGATACACTTACAGTGTTTGGTGTTGATGAAGTACCAAAATGTACAGCTAAGGAAAGACAAATCTTGTAAGATCACATTTTAATACAATAAAAGTCTCTATAGCAAATTCGTAAAATAGTGCTTCAATTATCTTGTATCTTCTATAAAGTGCACACAAATGCCAAGAATTTTGCTTTATTGGTGTTTAGGCCACACTCAACAATTTTTCAGCCAATATGGCAGCAGTTTTGTACTGACAAGCTTTCTCACAAAAGTAGCTTTGATTCCAGTGAGTGACTTCATGATTTAAAGCAAAATGCCCGAACCACATGGCCACAGAGTAAACAACGAGCATCTAAAATCAAACTTGCAGTAACAAAGTTGTGTATTACAAGTGATGTCCACATCATACTTCCAGCATTTGGTTGAACCCAACAATTGTGGCACTTCAAAAATATGGGTCTAAGACTCTGCCTAGAGCATTAGTGAAGCATATCAAATGTGATTAAAATAAAGATGTAGTAACAGACTTGCATGATATTGATGCATTTCAAAAAGTCTGATAAAAAAGTTTTAAACTTGTTGTTGCTAGTTTCCTCGTGTTTCATGTACCCAGTCCGAAATGGACCCCAAGATCAAATATGTCCACAAAACAAATAAGTGTAAAAATAGATATAAATAAATATTTAAAGTTTATTACAACAATACTTGTTCAAAACTTTGTAAAAAGCAGATTTAAATATCTTATGATTTACAACAAGAAAAGCTATCACAGAAAAGATCTTTTTCATAATAATAAATCTGGAAGGCTAAAACCTTTCTGATTGAAAGGACGGTTTCATGATGTATAGCTATAAATAAATGACTAAAGTCTAGAAATGATGTGCTGACAATGTCTAATGTGAACCACTGAAAATGAACAAATCAGTGGCCAGTATCATACCATCAATAAAATAAATACAATAAAAGATTTTAAAAAGCTCTACATGGTACAAAAAATACAAAGAGAGAACAATATACTAAATCTTCTGTACACCAACATCAGCTTTGTATGCAAGACAATTCATTAATTGTCATTACTGACACATGATAGAAAAAGCATAAAAATTATTTGATACCAAAGTGTTTAGCTGCCCATGACATGAATGACCAAACGTTCTGATTATATGTTTGTGACAAGCTCATGAAATATGAGTGCATTTTACAGTGCAATACCTTAAAGCTTTGCAGGAAAAAAAAACCAAAACCAAAACTTTCAAATCAAATACTAACACAACGCCAAGTGACTATCTGCATGCAGGAAAATAAATTAAGGGAGATAACTCTAATTCAAGTGTTTGAAAATATTTGTTTTATTGATGTTTAAGGGCACATTCAAGTTTTTTTTTCAAATCATACAGTGGTGGTAAGTTTTTAATGGTGAAGGTAGGGGGGGGGGGGGAAATCTGGTTACAATGTAGCCAGGAAGAGACCACTGGACTTCTGTAAATGAAGTGGTAAACTTTCTCACAGAATTGGCTTATGTTCTGGTACAGCTACAGCCCACACAGTTTTTGATATTGGATGTCATGGCTTTAAGTGCAGTGTTCTAATAATTATGCCATGCAGAAAGTCTTCAATTCAAAAGTGTTAATTATACTCAAGAAGAAGAAGTAATGTCAAATATAACTTATATAAGTTCTAAACACTAGGTCATGTAGTCTCCATTCAAAAGTGTAATCTATACCCCAGAAGAAGTAGTTTTCTTATACTTAAATATATATATACACAGTCATGTTCTAATTTTTCTATGTTATATGTTGAATTGTTATAAGCTTGTGTTTAGGAATATCCAGGTCAAAGTCAACACACTGAAAAATGATCTGAAGATCAGTTTTGTAATGTGATACATAATTTCTATAATTTCTCCAACTGTCTTAACTTATGTAGTTAAAAGGGGCTCTATAAATCACTTCCCTCCAAAGATCTTGATAATAACTCACAGAATCAAGAAAATTCCTCAACTCATTGTCACATTTAGTTTTGATATTTTACAAAATAAAATTCTTGCATTCATGAGAATAAATCATTTTTAGTTTATCTACTATATATGTAAAATTATATGTAATTTTTAAAGTCAACCCAAAGTATATCTTATATATCTGGACAATTTCCTCAGTCTGATGAAGAAACACCAATTTGTACATGCAATAAAAATACACAAGAAAGCCACCAAGCAAAGCAACCACTTGTAACGTTCCACACAAGCACAGTAGGTGGGTGTGACTTTGTGCTGAATTTCAATAAGCACCATCCTCTATAAGTGTACTGAACATGTGCTAACTGGTAATAAGCCTATCTGTGGTATCCTTTCTATGAAGTTAAAATTACTGTAAATGATGCATAAAATCAGTCGATTTTCATCCTTTGCAACAAAGTTTAGGTGATAAAATTTATTTTACAGTAAGGGCATTGATATTGAAGTGTCCTCAGAATGACAAAATGATTATTAGGCTATAGTACAAGTATTATAATTTCAATACACATGTATTTATAGCCTATCCCAAAATTGTTCTGTATATGCTTACACAATGCTGGATGATATTTGGACACATTCAAGATATCTGTGTCTAGGACAACTCATTTTACACTGTTTTATTTTACAGTTACCAATGATAAAGTACTAAACAAAACCAAGTTGCAATTTGTTATGGCAGATATCAATCTTTATGTGAATGCATTAGACAGTAGTCTTTTGGTTTACAATTATCAGGTGCGTCTAATTACCAGACATACAATATACATGTACATTTGGCCAATAATTGCTCTGTTTAAGCATACACCATTTACCAAGTACAATGTATATATAACATTAAGCAGAATGTTGTGTGTATCACTCCTGCAAAACATACATTACCATATGAAAAATATGTAATTAGCTCAGACTTTTATTATATCTGAAAATAAAAAGAGTTTGAGATAAATATGAGAAATAAATAATACGGATAATAGCAAAACAACAACAAAACAACAGAACCATGAACAAGAGTAAGTAGATTGTGTCTCATGGTTTTAAACACATTTTTTATTCAGGAAAATTGAAAGATGAAGTCATGAATTGGACTATATTATAAATAACTATAAACTGGTTAATCATTTCAAAATAACTACCGGTAACTAAGGGTCAATTTATTAGTGACCTTGAGGATGGACTTGCATGACAAATGAGAACAAGTGGGGGGAAATATTTCATGCTAAAATTTCATTTTGCACTGATGAAGTTCATTAAATATAGAAGAAAAATTATTTTCTGTATACAGAATAAAAACTGAAATCAAATGTTACAAGAAAACAAATAAAACCCAGTTTTTTATGTTGTCAAGATTACAGTGAATGTCATACACATTTTGTGGATTTCATCCTATATATAATATTAGGAAAAGAAACTGGATGATTTGGACAACCATTCTAAAAAATAAATAAATAGATAAGTCATGCATTGAATAACATCTTTGCTCCACTACATATCCATAGCTACATTTAAAACAAAAATATCGATCACAGACGGGTAGAAATAATTGTCCATTGTCCTCCCCATCATAGCAATCTTTGTTCATTATTGAAAGACGTATGGCATATCATGAATATACAAAGTATATAAATAATTATAGACATCACAACATCATGAAAATGTGTTATTTTTCTTTAATGATGCTATTTGCCTTGTGTTTGGTCGACGTGATGTTCCTGCAGTTCTTGCCTTCTCTGGTAATTTCTCTTTTTCCTTTTGGTCACTGCTTGGTGGCGAGTCTGGTCCTCCATAAGAAAAGTCCATCCCTCGCAACATTTCCTGTGCAATGTTTTCAGACTTATAGCCTTTGTTCTTCATCCGTTCACTTAATGGTAAATGGTTTGAAATCCTAATTTCCTCAACATCCTAAAATGAACAAAGAATTTAGAACAGTTAATATTTTTCAGAATTCATATATAAAGTGATAAAGTGAAACTTACTGGTAAATCAAAATACAATAAAACTGACCTTTATTTTATATAATTTTCATATGTTAAGAAAGTCTGCAGTGTCTGGAAGATGACTTATGGAACTTTATAGGACTTTCAGAAAAACAAGATCTTCATTGAGGTTTTGATTAAGGAATCCATTGTATAAAATGCCAAAATTTGATACCTGATAAAGTGCTATCATTATATTCTATGATTGAAAGGTATGTCAGCTTTTCGGAGGGGGGGGAGAGAGAGAGAGAGAGAGAGAGAGACAAAAAATCAAAGGGGATTAACTCTTGTACATCAAGGTTGTCAATTACTTGTCAAAATACTAATCTCTGAATTAACCACAATGGCAGACATAAAACATATCTATTGTAGTTGTTTGATGATTTCTTGCACAAATATCATTTATAAAAATTTGAACAAAACCAAATACAAGTCTTCCATTTAAAGAAAGGTCATTTTTACATTATTTTGATGAAATTTACTTTTTTCATGAGATAGCTACAGAAACATACAAATTTGATATACCTATTTATACACTGGATACAATAATTAATCTACTTCCAATCAGGATTTGATTGTCAAAGAAGCTCTTTCACTGAATTTTATAAAATTTTATATGCATTTGTATTATTTTTTCCTATAATTAAATGCTTCATATAAACATATTACAAGCAATTTGAAGAAACCTTTGTTATCATTGACTAACCTTAGTTTTCAGAGCCTGGTATGGTGAACAGGTTTTACCAAATCTATTGAGTTCTTTGAAATCAACATCTTTGCTGAGTCTATTTCTACGTTCCACTCTGGACTCCTTTATGGTTTGTAGCTGTTGGGCAACTTTTATACCAAGGAAAGTCTGCAACATTACACCGGTATTAATATGTGTATTTACCTCTACAAAATATCTGGTTCCACTGATTAACTTATACTTTTTGTCATGATTATACAGCTCAGAATTTTACATGTTTTATTTACAGATGTTTCTGTATTACTGACTGCTAAGCTAATGTCTACTTTTTAACTATTTTTTATAACCACTTGAAAAGAAAATTAAATCATTCTAATTTACTTGACTGGAAATTACTGAAAATGAAATATCTAAAATATTTAATGAAATTGCCATGCCAAAAGTGATAATGAACACACTTTCCAAAGTTTAACATTGTAATTAAACCAAGTATATTTAATCTTGTAACATTTCAACAGATAATTTTCTGAAGTATTCCTACCACAAACATGAAAAATAATTTTTTTCTGTCTCCCTAGCACAATATATCTTGCATGAATATATTTCAATTCAAAACTTATCTTACAGTTTATTTTCTATAAATATGATAAAATCATTGAACTATTAATCTCTGATTATTTATCAACATGTAATTAAAAATGCTATATTGTATAGCTGTGTCATTGGATAAAGGGGCATTAACTGTGTTTTTCCCAAAATCATTTTCCTTTTTTACCACTTAAATTGATATACAATGACAAGATAGAGATAAATTTTTAACTCCCTATGTATTTAGGCAATACTAGCTATTGATTAACTCAACCTTACTATTTGTGCATGAATACCACACTGGACCTGACCTTATTTTCACAAAATATACAGGAAAATAAGATTTCTTATGCCTATGTATAGCTCTTATTATTGTACATCAAGTACGAGTAGTAAAAGTAGAAACAATCGAAATATTTTTATTTGGTAAACACAGCTAATGCCCCTTAAACTTTGTCTAAATTGATCTCCCATTTCAAGTAATGTCTGTTTCTCGTTTACTTTCATGCATTTGTGAATCGTACCTGTGACCGATCAAATTTATAAGAACCAAGTGCAAAGGTCTGTGACCTGTCCTTTAGATGAAGATCAGGATCACCACCATCAACACCATCACCATCACCATCACCCACACTGTTTTCCTCGGGCTGTAAGGAAGGGGATCAGGTTTCAAGAACACACAGCAAACGCATGCAAAGTGATAATAACAAAACATGCAGTTATCTCCCTTTGGTACCATTTCAAAACAGTGCAGGTTAGCATTTAAAATCAAATGTACAACTTATAAAAGATGTCAAATTGCATTTATGTAAATTATAAATATAAAGTTAGTTAACATGCATTGGATATTAATAATTGTCTCTGTCTAAATTCCCTGATAATAGTGTATGTTTTATCAACAGAGACCATTTTCTAGAGTACACTGGTTGTAATTAGGTCTGCTAAAAATTATGGTATAAACATAATACTTAAGTTACAGTTTTGTGAAATAGTCAAACAAATGCTCAAGATAATCATGTCTGTCAATAAGACTTCAACAGTTGAGCTCCATTTTAAAATAGATGTAAAGATCAAAAACAAAAAGAGGTATCATACAAGGTCAAAAAATAACCTATTCCTAAATCCATCTAATAATAACCACTGTAAAAAGATGACTTTCTGGCTAAGACAGATTTAAATCAATATTGTACTTATGGTAACTTAGTATTTTACTGAAAAAGATCTCTGAAGACATGATTAACTGTACTGAACCCTAACTATTCCCTCATAAAACAAATAAAATTATATATAAACTATTGACAATATATACATGATATATGTAATATAGGGACTTCTTTTATTTATTGTAAAATTAAACTAATTAAGCTTGGTGCAATATTTCTGAGCAATATATATATATATATATATATATACATATATATATATATATATATATATATATATATATATATATATATATATATATATATGGAATAAAATATGATAAAAATTCCATATAAAACCTTTATATTAACTACAGTAGTTTTTTTACAAATATAAAAACAAACAGGACAGGATAGTTTTGTGTGCTATAACATGTTTGGTATAAGAAACTCATAGGTTATATGTGTAACTACAGGAATGGAATTATAAATAATGTACCTAATCATGATAACTGCCGTCCTCTAACTTTGGACAACAAAATGACACAGATTCCCGGCAAATGACTTCAAGAAACAATCAGTAACTGTCACACCATTTACTGGGTAAGTTTATGCAGGAATATGTATCATTTCGCCCTTCAAAGTTACAGGATTGCAGTTATGGTGAAAAGTTCTCTATTCATACCGGTAAATGAAATAGACTACTGATGGCTAATATATCATTCATAAACTCAGGTGACCCACACCAAAACATATCACATCTATAAATAGTTTGTCTCTAACACATGTTTACGGAGTGCACCTACTAAACAACTCTATAATGCACACCTACCTTTACATCCTTTGATGAGATTTCATCTTCATGATTGACCATGCTATCCTCATTTACTATACCATTGACTTGGTTTTTGTTAGCATCTGTAGTTAAATCTGTCTTGTCATTGGATATGGACTCGGATTTGCTATTCTTTCCATCTTTCTTACTCCCTGTAGAGATGGGAGCAAAATATATAATAACACAGAAACAGTAAATAATATGTTGTCATTGAATATCAGGAACTTCAATAGATAACAAAATTTATATAGAATGGAACAAATATATATCAGGAAACCAATATAAATATCTAGTTTTTTATCATTATTATTATATTTATCATTATTATTATTATTGTTAGTAGAAGTAGTAGTATTTGGCAACCATCCAAATAATCCAACCAAGTTTAGAAGCAGTTACACAATAAAAAATTTGTATTCACAGGTAACATCCATGACATCATTACTAGCCATGCCTTCATCATTTACACCTGACTATCAACTTCCATGGAAGAAACTGATGACAGGTGATGACACTCACCTGCTGATTTTAAAGATCTGATTGTCCAAGGTGTGTTTGGATGAGTCCATGTTGATTTGTTCTTTAAATTCCATGAATTTTTCTGAAACAATGGAAAATGGTGACTTTCAATTAATACCTAGAGACTTATTTACCATGTGCCCAGCACTGACAGCAAATATAAAGAGATTTTAGCTAACTTGCTACAATCACATGAGCTACTATGACTGTTTAATATTTTATGTAAAATACTTATATGAAACTTGTAATTTGTAAACTCCAGAACAATTAACATATATTCCCATGTTACATGTACTATACAATATTTTTTCCAGCAAACTGACTTTATGTTAATGTTGTTGATGTGGCCTGTTTTAATGGTAGATCAGGAAACCTGGTCCATTGAACCCAGGTAAAAGCACAAATAAACTGTTTAAACTTCATAATCAGAAAGTTATCAGGTGAAGTTGTGCCCACACTGACTAGATAATTAGACTCACCACCATTCAATTGAACATGGACCACCATAAAACATGAGAAATAAGACAATACCCTAGAAATCACCTGATCTTTAAGTAAACAGCTTAAAGATCATTGTAATTTATACCTGTCTGAATGTCCAAACATAATGACCTACATGTATATCTGACCATAGTAAAGCAACATTATAAAAGTAATTATACCTGTCCAAATGTCCCAACATAATGACCTATACCAAAGTATTGCAACATTATACATTGCTGTCACATGATTTTGCATACCTAAGACTTTGATCCCCAAAACTGGAGACACCAAATGGCAAATAATCATAAAATCAAAACAACATAAATTAATTACATTCGTTTTTTCATTTATTTTTACAAAAACATGTTAGTTTGTTTGCAAAAATTCCTGTAAACTGAAAAAAACACATAAAAATAGTGTTCTAACCTGAGGTCCAAATGTCACATGATTTTGCGCACTGTACAGTTTCCACATGGTTGAAGATGTAAATCAAGAAGTATGGTGATCCATATTCTTTCATATTATTTGATTTTAAATTCAATATGATGATTGCAAAAGGGATGGAAAATTTTCCATGCACCAAATTAGAGCTTGAACAAATTCTGCTGGCTACTTACTTCTCAATTATGAATTTTTATATTTAGAATAAAATAGTTGATTTTTTACAATAGTTGAACACTTTTTATTTAAAAAGGTTTATAAAGATGCAGCACCTTTGAAGCAAAATTCCCATCAGTTGTAATGCGTTGAGATTGACAGAAGCATGGGTGCGAAGAACCATGTGATGCGCAAATTCATGTCATTATCAGGGTCTGAATGTCCTACATAATACATAATGACCTATATCAGACCATAGCACTGCAACACTATAAAAGTTATTATACCTGTCCGAATGTTACGACATAATGACCTATATCAGACCATAGCACTGCAACACTATAAAAGTTATTATACCTGTCCGAATGTTCCAACATAATGACCTATATCAGACCATAGCACTGCAACACTATAAAAGTTATTATACCTGTCCGAATGTTACGACATAATGACCTATATCAGACCATAGTACTGCAACACTATAAAAGTTATTATACCTGTCCGAATGTTACGACATAATGACCTATATCAGACCATAGCACTGCAACACTATAAAAGTTATTATACCTGTCCGAATGTTACGACATAATGACCTATATCAGACCATAGTACTGCAACACTATAAAAGTTATTATACCTGTCCGAATGTTACGACATAATGACCTATATCAGACCATAGTACTGCAACACTATAAAAGTTATTATACCTGTCCAAATGTTCCGACATAATGACCTATATCAGACCATGGTACTGCAACACTATAAAAGTTATTATACCTGTCCAAATGTTCCGACATAATGACCTATATCAGACCATGGTACTGCAACACTATAAAAGTTATTATACCTGTCCGAATGTTCCAACATAATGACCTATATCAGACCATAGTACTGCAACACTATAAAAGTTATTATACCTGTCCAAATGTTCCAACATAATGACCTATATCAGACCATAGTACTACAACACTATAAAATATATATATACCTGTCCAAATGTTCCAACATAATGACCTATGTCAGACCAAAGTCTAGCTGTTTTGTCTGAAGAGGCACTGATGATGTAATTTCCTGTTTCATGCTCTGCATATTCTAGACTTACAATACTGGAATCATGTGCTCTCCAACATTTTATAAGTGGGGGACTAGTTCTTACTTTCTGAAAGATGAAAAATAGATAGATCAGCAAAAATTATGTCAAATCAACATTCACCTGCCTTATAAATTTACAGTGATCTGACAATAACATGTTGCTATACCAGTAGAGCTGTTATCATAATTGAAATTTAGCATCGGGATATCAGCTAAATTTAACAATATGGTCGCAATAATATCTCAATATTCCACACAAATAAATTCAGTAGTGTTCTTAGTACATATTCAGGTCAAGCAGTGTTGTTTATCACATGCATAATATCCCCATAGTAAGACTGACACATAATAAATGTAAAACAAAACATTACTTTTTAGGAATTTCAGACAATAATGTATGTGATAAGTGTCATTTTTAAGTAGCTTAAGAACATAAAGACTTTAATTTCTGTGGGGGTGACAATATTGTGATGTTTGAATATCTTTATGATATTGTCAGGTTTTCAGTATTGCATTCATCACAATGAGGATACATGACAACAGCTCTATATACCAGTTTGTGGCGTTTCATCTTTTATTGTAACAAGGTATTCCTTTATAATATTAGTTTCTTCTGGATAAATTCACTAACAGATAAAAATCATCCTCTATGACTAGCAACTATTGCTTATACATTATCCATCAAATAATCAGATTCTTAATACACTAATATAACTCTTATAACATTTAACAAATTAGAAAAGCAACAATTAATTAGCAATTATTATAATATATTCATACACAGAGAATGAAAATTCTGTCATAAAAATGAATTCATAATATCAAAATGATATGTATCATAAATTTGACCGATTATAAAATTCATTTCATTGTTAAGATAATACAAAAACAAAACCCCTACAAGTTTATCACTCACTTTTTCATGAGCATATGTACAGTATTCGGATATATCCCAAGTCTTGATGTAACCCTGAGTATCGCCGGTGAACAATATCTTATTTTTGGTATCGGTACATAATCCGAGTACTGACTCGTCTTTGTTGTCAGGAACATAAAAGACACCTGGAAATAAAAAAAGTCTTGTCATCATTGTAAATAAGAGATGTTGTAAACTACAAGCATGTTAAGAGAAATGTCACCTGTAAATATTGTATCTCAAATACTTTAAAACTTAATGAATAAGGGTAACTACAGTTGAAGCCTTGCATATTGTTACATAGAAATCCCATTTCATCTGAAATGGTTTTGATTCCTCAGCAAAAACTCTTTATCATCATTATAACATGGCTATTTTGAAAATCCTGTTTATCTGAAAGAAAAAATCATTCCCATTCCATTTCAATATACAGTAAAACCTTGTCATACTGCCACCATTTGTTTAGCCCAAATTTTGCATTATAATGGGGTTTGGTGATAGGTTGATGGAGACCTAAAATAGAATTATAGGTAAAAATTGGAAAATTGGACTTTCAAAAATTGTGGCATAAAGTGAACCGGCAAATGAAGCAAGTGGCATTATAAAGAGGTTTGACTGTATTTTGATGCTATCAACAAGGAGGTATGTGAAGGTTAAAAACATTACATTGTGTAAAAAATAAATTCGATTTTGATTTGCATACCAATTTCATGGTTTGCACCAAACAAACACCACCATCTTAAGTAACCGGCTTCACTAGAGATCAGCATTGCACCTGTGGATGTCTTGGAGACAAAACGTGTCCGTAGAAACAGCAGCTTGTCAACAGGAGAGGGAATACTGTAAGTATAAGAAAAAATATAAAAATCTTTTATAACATCTGAAATGATACCTTTATTTTTTCTTTTAACCTAACTACTGTAGATAATTTCTTTATCAACTCACCAACCCCTGAAAAACAATGGATTCTTCTGTAAATCAATGATATAGATAAGTCCAAATGTTTCTTTAGGGGTGAATGAGTTAATGATATCTAACCTATCAAGTGATCTCAGTCCTATGACATGTTGTCAGATGTAAAAAATAATATTGGTCCAATCACATATTTCAGTCTTGATGGTATTCCTTCCATATCTACATATGATGTGATTTTATATTACATAATACCAGTTCATTCACATAATTCACATTTTATTACATGATATCAATCTTATAATATTATTCAATTTTAATAATATGATACACACACCACAATATGATATGCACTCCAAAATATGATAAACACTCCATAATATGATACACACTTCATAACATGATACACACTCCACAATATGATACAAACTCCACAACAATATGCTGCAAATCCTGTTATATGATACCATTTCTATAGTATCAGCCATATCATATGATATAATCCTGATTATGTGATATTACACCTATCATGTGATATCCTTATCATATGACATCAATCCTATAACATGATATAATCCCTATCATACAAAATCATTCCTACCATATGATATCCCTAGCATGTGACATCACTCCTGTCATATGATATCCCTAGCATGTGACATCACTCCTATCATATGATATTCCTAGCATGTGACATCACTCCTATCATATGATATTCCTAGCATGTGACATCACTCCTATCATATGATATTCCTAGCATGTGACATCACTCATATCATATGATATTCCTAGCATGTGACATCACTCCTATCATATGATATTCCTAGCATGTGACATCACTCCTGCCATATGATATCCCTAGCATGTGACATCACTCCTGTCATATGATATCCCTAGCATGTGACATCACTCCTGTCATATGATATCCCTAGCATGTGACATCACTCCTGTCATATGATATCCCTAGCATGTGACATCACTCCTGTCATATGATATCCCTAGCATGTGACATCACTCCTATCATATGATATTCCTAGCATGTGACATCACTCCTATCATATGATATTCCTAGCATGTGACATCACTCCTATCATATGATATTCCTAGCATGTGACATCACTCCTATCATATGATATTCCTAGCATGTGACATCACTCCTATCATATGATATTCCTAGCATGTGACATCACTCCTATCATATGATATTCCTAGCATGTGACATCACTCCTATCATATGATATCCCTAGCATGTGACATCACTCCTATCATATGATATTCCTATCATGTGACATCACTCCTATCATATAATATCCCTATCATGTGACACCAGTCCTTTTATATGATGTAATTCCCCTCACATGATAATCATTTCCTATCATATGAAGTAAATCCTATTACACGATGTCCTATAGAGTGCTAACTGGCTTGTTTCATATATTTTGTTCTTCTTCAGCTGTTACATTTCTTTTTATGATATCTTTTTTATTAAAATTTTCCAAATAAAATAATAATATAAAAAAGCAATAGTTGACTTTTGATATCAGTTGATACCTTGATTTATCACCTGTTTGCCAGGGTGAATACTATTTCTCTGGGGTTGACAAATTAAGGTGTCAACCTCTTCAAAAGTCAATAATTGTTTATTATTTAATTTATACTAAGTTTGTTACAGCACTTACCCTTCAGGAACTCGATGAGACTTTCTGTGTCTAGAGTTGGGGCGCGATGTTGTTTTTCTGTCGGCATCACTGATCTGTTTGGGATCCACATTGCCGTTCTTACTTACAAAACTAACGTCCCTTAATGCTGCTATCTTTTTAGATCTGTGTAATATAAGATACAAGCACTGATGAAAATGAAGCATATTTATCAGTAATATCTATATATTTCATTTCCTTCAAGTATAGAGAAAACAGAATCTAGTTTTAAAATTTCATTTAGTCTGAAAATACCAAAACACATGCACAAAGTTTAATCTGAAAGGGCCTATATCCGAACAAGATGTCACAAGTACAGGCACAGTTCATAAAGTTAGCTTATACTACAATGAAACCTGTCCAGGAAGACCATATTCTAGTTAAATTAATCCTGTAGATAAAACCTCTTTTGAGAGACCACTTGTCTATTAAGACCACATTCTGAAAATCACTTATCAAATCAATCCTGTAGATAAAACCTCTTTTGAGAGACCACTTGTCTATTAAGACCACATCTCATTGACAGAAGGTTTGGACTATCACGACAGGTTCTACTGTAGTTATATGGGATAATAAAAGAAACTATCAGGACAAAACTTGTTAGTGTATAAACAATTTTGTCTCCATATTCTGAACTGCATTTATTTTGGTCTAGTTTTAGAAAGATACAATTTTTGTGATAGTTCTTACATATCAGTTTGTTGTCCTTTGCGTAACCTGACAAACAATTTCTCGGTTTCTATATCCCAAACAGCTATTTCTCCATCATATCCAGAAGTTGCCAGATAATTAGGTGGAGCAAAGTCCATGGACAGAATATCATCTTTATGTATCTGACCGCCTTTCCAATGTAGATCAGCTGGTATGTACATATTCTGTAATATAGGTAATATTATGCATGTTATACTTGGCTATTGTTGTTTCATTCATCAGATCTACAACATAATTAAAGGATAGAATCTTAAATATGTGTCCATTCAAAAAAGTGGAGAACTAAATTTAATCTGAAAAATATTAAAATATTTTGAGATTTTTACTGTCAGTCTGTGTTTTATTAACCTTTCTGGAAGCTGTTGCTACACAATACACAGTAAAGTTATTTATATTTTTATACCATTAACCCTTTCACCCCTTATGTATCTAAATGGTATGCTCTTTTCTATTGTCTTAGACCAGTCCATTATGGTCTCTGGTGTTGAAATGGTTAAGTAAGGCAAGGATTGGATTGGAATTATTTCATGACTAAGATTTGGATTAGAAATTGACGTACATCAGGATCTGTGTCATCGTAAGTCACAATTTTCCGACTCCATCCCACTGCTAAGATAAAATTACGATCTCTGTTTGGAAGTATTCCGGTCACTTCAGCTTCGGTCACTGATTCCAACTTGTGCAGATTGTGGCCATTCTGGAAGTTCCACACCTGATCAAATACCAAAGAATTTTATCATTCATAAATTTTCAATTGTTTCTAAAAATTATAAATGCTCAATTGTTTTCTCTGTAAAGATTCAACTTTTATTGTATTTAGTAAAACCTGCCATAACGGACACCTCAATTCAGCGGACACCCTCTAAAAACAGACAGTTTGTCTAGGTCCCGATTTACATAGTTATATAAGACTACTAGCATCTGTTTTAAATAAACAGACACCTAGCTTACTTGGACAATGGACACAGTTGTTGGCCCCAATAAGCATAATTTCTTTATTTTTTACCTTGAATTAGCGGA
This sequence comes from Atrina japonica, assembly GCA_030159075.1. Classification (NCBI taxonomy): domain Eukaryota; kingdom Metazoa; phylum Mollusca; class Bivalvia; order Pterioida; family Pinnidae; genus Atrina; species Atrina japonica. The sequence goes on along the minus strand of BROG01000074.1, from coordinate 1,642,112 downwards.
CACTCTTTCTATGATCGACTTCCATTGCCACAGGCAATTTCTCACTAAAGTGTACGTCTTGACTTCTATTTTGATGAACACTCTTACAATCTTTTATTTTGTGTTTTTGCTAGATATTTATTTCCTTACATTGCATTGTAACAGTTGATTACAAGAACGATTTGTCTTGATTATATGTATGAATGTCCAGCAGTGAATGGTGATCCTTCATTCAGTGATCCTCTCTATGACGGACAATTTCACTGTATAGTCTGGTAACTGTCTGCTAAACATAGGTTTTACTGTTATTTAAAATAAATCAGCTGCTAGGCTGCATTTTACCAGTCGATTCCAGCATCTTGAATTTTATCAACTGTCATGCTAGGGTTAGGGTTTAGGTTTAAGGTTTTAGGTTAGGGTTTAGGGTTATGTTAGAGATATTTTGGCTTACTTTTTCTATAGCGACCAGTAAACTGTAGCTGCCCGAAATTAGAACTATTCAAGACCAATTGAGGACTATGAATAAACAAGGTAAACAAAGAGTTACTCTGAAATGTATAATCTGATCAAGTTGAAAAAATGACCACAAAGGAAGTTATCAAAGCCAGACCTAATGTCTGACGAAAATACCTTGATTGTTCCATTTCTAGCTCCTGTAAATAATCTTCTCCAAGTCTCATCAAAAGCCATACAGGTAATCTCTTCATCACCATGAGCATTAGAAAAAACAATAGACTTGTTTCCACTTTCCAATTCCCAAACAGCAATATTAGAGGAATCACAACCAGTGACAACCTGTCAATAAAACATACTGTGTTAACAAGGTAAAGAAAGAGAGAAACTTAGACATAGTATGTTGACATAAAAATAATGTAAAGGGAAGTAACTCAGCTAAAGATCTTCATAGTCATTACATTTTTAATGTTGCCAAGATTTTATATTTAAAATTTGCACATACAATTTATGGACCAATACACATGTACTATGATTACAGAGAAAATAATATCTTAACCTGATTGAACATCTTGTTATAAATGGCGCTACACAGCTGGGTGTCATGGGTGACTGCACCCTGGGATTTTGGTTGACTAGTAAGTCCCAGCTTTAGCATGCCTAAGTAGTCATTACATGTGACCAAGAGAGCATCATGTGGGGATGGCTGCATGTGCATTGGGAATTGTCCATGTTCTGGCATACGGCCATGTATACTGCTGGGAAACTTCAACACCACTGTCTGTAAACAGGTATGTTCCTTGATATCCCAAACTTTTATAACCTGTAAAATAAAGGTCAGAATTATATACAATCAAACTTGGATTAAAGGTCATCTCTGTATAAAGGACACCTGCCTCTAAAGCTCATTCAAACATAAACTTAGTTAGCTTTTTATAATGAATAAATCTCTTTCTAAAGGTCACCTGTCTGTAACAGCTACTTTGTCCTGTTCCTTTGAGTGATTTTTATAAACAAGCTTGACTGTCCATGTAACATCTTATCCAAGGTTACATAGAGACTTATCAAAGGTTTTAAATATATCAATATTTCAAGGGTGTATAATTTAAGTAGTTTAACACTTTGTCACAATTTTACAAGAACATTTGTAAATCTTGACCTGCAGTCAGTTTTCAAAATAATGAAGAAAAAAGTCAAACAATATCCAAAATGGAACATTCTGGGCAATATAAATACCATGGTGACTCAGTTAAGAGATGACTTTGACCACATACCATGTGTTCTTAATTGCAATGATCTATAATTGCTGACCAAGGGTTAATGTTTCTGACATTGCTAAAAGAGATATGGGTTCTTTTCCAAACTGATCATCAGTCTATTGTCATACAGTCAAACTCGCATTAACGGCCATCTCTGTATAAAGGGCACCTGCCAATAAAGGTCATTCAAACATAATCTTTGGTCACATTTTTATCATGAATAAACCTCTTTATAAAGGTCACCTGTCTATAACAGCTACTTCTGCCTGTTCCCTTCAGTGGGCTTTAAAGACAAGTTTGACTGTATTTACCAATCTGTACATTTAAAGTGCTTTTAAACATGTTAAACTCTTTATCTTTTCTTTCCTTTATTTAAGTCTGATTAAACGTTCAAACAACTGATACTTACAGCATCCTTTGAATAACTGAAGATTTGGATCAACCCCTCATGTATCTTAACTCCGATGACACCTGTCGCATGACCTTGTAGTACGGCTACGGCTTTATTCATAACATATGGGTTCCATATTCTAACCATGTGATCCAAGCTCCCGGTCACCAAAATGTTTAAATTCTTATTAAAATCAAATGATTCTACCCCCTGCAAATGTAAAACATTTTTTAAGTAGGATTTTTTTTTTACAAGTAATGTAGGCAACAATACATACAGTAGCACTTCGATGAGTCGAACTTCAATGAGTCGAATTTCTCGTTGTTTCAAACTATTCACTGAATAACTCCTGAATAATTTTGTTGTTTAATGCTACTTATAAACATTTTATAATTCAATCTGTTATGAGTCAAATTTCTCAATGTTTCAAATAATATTTTGGGCTCATTTCTATAAAAGCAACGAAAATTCCTACATATAATTCGAAGTCAAAGTTTACATGTGTACAAAATCGTCCCATGATAATTCTTCTCCTTCTCATAAACACTTAATGTTTTTATGTCACAAAAATTAACTTAAATCTAGCACTAATTATTAATCATAATGACCGCATATGTCTTAAATGGTTTCAAAGTAGCCATATACACCTTATAGAACATGTGAAACTAAAAACGTATGGTTCTCAGTAACCATCCATGAGTCGAAGTCCCGATGTTTTGGACTTTCTAAGTGGTCCCTTGAACTTCCATTCATTGAAGTTCTACTGTATATAAAATCATGTTAACTGCTTAAACTGTAGATTCTTATCTCATTGCCAACTATTGTAACCATTGATGTACAAGGTTCAGCATACCAAATGATAAACTATCTGGGACGTTAAACAACAATAAACAAACAAATAAACCAAATGATAAACTTTCTACTGTATACATGCAGTGAAACATTTATAGTTTAGTTTGGAAACAAATAACAAAATCTTTAAATTTTTCAAAATCTATAACTTAGATACCTATGTATGTGTTAATTAAGACAGATCATGATACAATAAATAAATAGGGTATGTCAGTATTAGATAATTTTATATATGTTATCTTCACTAGCAGAGTAATGAAATTTATCACAAAAATTAAGTCAATATCACTTTTTTCTCCAAACAAGCATTCTGAGAATACTGATAAATCAATACATGTCCTGTACCTCAACTTTAACCTAAATCTTATCCTGAAATATTGAGCAAAACAGTTGAAATATCAGTATTATTATTTTTCTTATTTCAATGCAGTATTTATGCTAGCCCTCCATACATATGTGTAATGAAAATAGAGTTTTTCAAAATAGGTATTGGACACACAGCTGTCAGGTTTTAAGGTCAAGGTATGGTGAATATTTTGATTCCTTCAGCTTAGGTTAAAGTTTCTGAAAAGTAGGTCAAAGTCAAAAGTCAAGGTCACTAGGTCAAAAGTCAATGTACCAAATGAAAGCTATGGTAATAAGAAATCTATATGTGGAATATCAAAGTCCTATCCCTCATGGTTTAAAAGATATAGCCAAGGTTAAAGATTTTGAAAAGGAGGCTAAAATCCAAGGTCACAAGGTTAAAAAGATATTGGACAGGTAAAAGTTTTGTCTACGGACACCCACGACAACAACAACAATGACGACTGGGGTATGGCATTAGCTCTCTGGACTTTCGTTCTGCTGATCTAAAAATCTCTTGCACCTCTAGTTTTCACCCATAGTAGCACCAATGATTATATGATTATTTTTTACTAACCTTTTCGATATTAAACACATATGACTTTTTGAATTCTTTTTTATCTGCTGGCGCCATGATGACAGACTGATGAGAATTACTTGTTGATGAGATGATGTAGTCATTTTCTGGCAAGTACATAACTTGTTTTATGATATCAGGAACCATTTGCTGTGATGCATCACCATGTACTATCTTTTCATGACTGACAAAATCTCTTTGGTTTCCTTTCTCTATTTCCTGTCGGAATGAAAGACAAGATCAATCTTAATCATTTTCCAACATTTAGTTAGTTGTGTAAACTACATGTTTTCTTGTAACATCTTCCCATAATTTGTTGATTATTTAACATTCCTACATATTAATTTTCCATAATTCAACAGCAGCCTAAAATTTCTTTTCATGTACTTTTTCTCGATTTATCATTTTCAAGGACTATTCAAGGACTAACCAAGAATTCAAGTACTATTCAAGGACTACCCCAAAAAATCAAGGACTTTTCAAAGCCAGTATGAACCATAATTAACAACAAATTCTTAACATTAATTCTAAAATGTATGATAAGAAAAAAAGATGTCAAGAAATGAATTAAAATGATATATTGATAAATATTTTACATGTATTATCAATGCTGAGTATCAACCTTGTAAAATTTATTTGATTTTCATGTAGATAAGAAATAATATCTATCTGAGTGTTGACTATATAAATATATCAGACTTACAGTCCAGAAAATTTTCTGAACACCCTCTTCATTTTTAAATGGTGTCTCAAAGAGCTGTGTGACTGGTTTCTTGAAGGTCAAAGTATGAATGTACCCAGTGTCAACTCCAAAAAATAATTTGGATGGATTATTTGGGTTCTGAAATGAGAAAAAAATAAAAACTCATTTATAGTATAAAATTAAATTTGAGATAATTTTAGTACCAAATAAAATGTCATGTTACTTATGGAGCTGAGAACACACCTGTGAAGTTTATTTCCATTTCTACATAAAATATATCAATTCTTCTTCTTTAAATTCTTAATCAAATGATATCAAAACAGAACAGCAATTGAGCTTTTCACAATAACTGTGGTCTTGTAACTTTGTACACCAAAATGATACAGATATCATCATTGTTTACACAGTTACTGATTATTTCTTGATGTTATTTTCCGGGAATCTGTATCATTTTTTCGTTAAAAGACAAGTTATAGGACCATATTGTGAAAATTAGGCCCTCAGCATACTGAACAGAGTCATTAAGATATATTTTTGTTACATGAATGTTTGGGAAAAATTGAATCTGCTGTTGAACAATGCTAGATATGAAATAATGGAAAAAATAATCTTAAATGATATTTGTGATAAAAGCAACATTTAACCAACAAGAAAACCGTAGTTTTAAGTAAAACATATAAGAATATTGATATATTACATTCACATAAAGGAAAACTATCAAATTACGATGATATTGAAATTGACAATTCATGATTTGATTCAACTTAGTTTTCATGAGAAGACAAACTTGATAACTTAAATTTACTTACTTTTTTATCATACCAATATTCAAAACAATACGGAACATCAGACATCGCTGAAAAAGAAAAGCAACTTCCTGAATTGTTAGGTTTACACAGTAAAACTGACATTGTTGAATGGTCAGACAGTTCCAATCCAAACTTCAACTTATGAAAGGGCTAAAGACATATATCAAAACCTCTAAATGCATGCTAATGCAAAATATATATCATTGAAAAAGCAACTAAAAAATTATGATAGATGTGTACTACAAAATATAAAAATGCAAGTACAGTGAAATCTGTCTTAAGACCACTCTCGTGGAAGACCACCTGTCTTGAGATACCACTCTCGTGAAAGACCAGCTGTCTTGAGAGACCACATGTCAAATTCCATGCAATTATATAATCCTTCAGATAAAACCTCTTTTAAGAGACCATCTGTCTTGAAAGGCCACATTTCATTGGCAGAATGGATGGCCGTTCAAGACAGGCTTTACTGACAAGTACATGTTCAGTAAGTAGTTAAAGTATTCAGTGGTTGTACCATACTGAAATAGTTTTTATAAATAATTGTATTGTATCTATAAACACAATATGCCCTTTCTATCATACACTGTTATACATGTTATAAATGTAAGCATATCAGTACATGTGTACTTACCAAATAACTGGAATTCTTCAAAATACTGATTGGTTGAACAGTCATAAAATCTAATGTCTCGACTAGTTGAAGCAACGGCAATTTTGTTGCAGTTGGGTAGGAATATAGCATCTGTGACCCACATTTTAAATCTTCTCTTTTGTCCTGATTGGTCAGTTTCATCATCAGATATTGTATAATATTTCTCTAAACTATTGAGACTAGGCTGCCAAACATTTATGACACCTTCCTGTAAAATTGCAGAAAAAAATAGAAAAACACACAAGTTATATTTCAGTTGTAATTGCCACAAACCTGGCATAGCCTATAATTTAAAAGTGGAAATGTTCACAAGGGGGGTAATACTTAGGCAGACAGTATTAGCATGTTTTGATACAGTAATTTCGTGTGTGTGGGGGGGTGTAATCTTTATAAATTCCTCAATAATGAAGGTTCACATTGACCAATATAAACAACTGCTTGACCTACATATGCAATCATTTGACCTATATAAACAACTGCATGACCTACATACATTTATTTGATTTCATTAGACATTGAAGATTTACCTTGCTGACTGTGACATATCTAACAGGATTAGTTGTAGCAATAATCTTTGTTGTCTGTTCTTGCTGTAATGAGATAATACAGATAAAAAGATGACATGAAAGACATCAGAATATAGAGTTGACCTGACAAAACACCTACCTATACCAGTATATCTACTGAGAACAGAAACATACTGAAAAAAAAACAATGTACAAATATACAGTTATCTTACAAATATTTTATAATTATCTTACAAATATAATTATCTTACAAATATCTTTCAAGAAATGTAATGATAAGTTCACACGAATGCTACAACTTTCAGATTGAACAACTAGATTCTTACCATTTGGGGGAGATTTCCTTATCCATCCAACACACCCATGTAAAATTCTAATAATCTTTTGCAAAAATAGGTGAGTTCAGAATACAAAACTATACATACCCTATTATGAATGATGTGTCTAAGCTTTGGTTCCACAGAAAATGGAATTTCTCTTTTTGTTCTCATGTAATCATTTTCTCTGTACAGTAGAAGCATGTAGGTACAGAACTCATTCCAATCTACATATCCATCTAATGAGGTGTCAAGCTGAAAATAGGTAGAAAAGATTGTCATTCTATTCTGTGTCTTAGAGTATGATAAATTATCAGGATAAAATCTTACTCATTTTTGAACAAACGAATAATTAAAAATAAAAAATGTACAAAAGATGTGTTTGAGAAACACTATACAATGTAGATGCCTTAAGAGTGAAGTCAGTTGTGAAAATTTTAAAGTCCCATTACTCCGGTAATTATTGCCAAATTTTTGCAATAATCAGACTTCTTCTAAATCTCATTATTGTAAAGCAACATACAAAGATTGAAAAGTTTAGGAAAGTAACTCAAGTTATTTAGTGGAATGTTGCAAATAGACACACAGACCACAACAAAATGCCCTCTTGCATCTGATTTTAAGGGCATAAAAATGTACCATGGGGTTACTATAGCAAGCAATTCCAATATAAACTGTTACCATTTACCAAAATTTACCTTTGCAAATAATTTTTCCAAATATTCATCATATTCATGACTTCTCAGTACACTGGCAACTGTGTCCTTGAACTCTTGCAAGTTCATCTCTCCAGGTGTACGCTTCTCCACTTTGGCGGGAAAGTATGCAGATCCCGCTTGCTTGATGATGTCATCTGGAGTGTGTTTCTGGAATGCATTCATCAAAAGTTGTAGATGTTCCAGTTTGATCTGCTCCTCCAGACGCTTTGTTTTGTCTTTGTCACCAAAGCTACAAAAAAGGAAGATATTTTAAATCAAGAAAAATGTTTAACTTTTGATTATCCTGTTTTTTGACCACTTATCATTGTTCCTGCCAAACAGTGATGTACAGCTTTAAACTTGATGATGTGGAATATGACGGCTGCCCAACATGGCAGTGACATTAGGGGCAATAAGAAGTCTGCTTTGATGAGCCCAGAGTATTTCATGTAAAAAATGTTTTTTAAATCATATACATGTATATACCCGTGTCTGGTAACAAGACAAGTCCAGTAATTAGACGCATGCAATTCTGTATAGTTGCTTTTATTTGTGGGGGATTTAATTTCGCTATATTCCTGGCCAATGAAAATTCTGCGAAATTAAATACCCGTGAATAAAATACCTTACACTTATGAAGTGTCAGAAAGACAATTTGTAACCATTCTTGAGCGGAATTTAATATCCGTGAATAAGTTCCATTCAGAAAAACGTGAAATTAAACAATTCATTCAGTATATAGTTTTACTATTACTTTGTGTAAATGACCCCCAGTGTTTACATCAGAGGTATACTGTATAGATAGGAAATGTACTTTGGTGACCTCACATACATAAAGCGAGTAATGTCTTGACATTGAGAAACGAGATGTCTGGTCTGTTCTTTGCCAGAATAAACTGCTGTTCAGAGACAGAAGTTAAACAAATTGCATGGGATAATATAAAGGTATAACTTTCTTTAAAAGTGATTGAAATTATATCTTGATAACAGATTTTAACGACTTGGAATCCTTAAATGTAATTAGAATACAACCAGCAAGGTTATAATGATGTAAATGAGTGAAGATGCCAAGGAATGTATAGTTTTCCACCTTGATTCCTACATGTAGCTATATGAGTATATCTGATTTTTTTGTTTATTTTGTGTGTGTATTTTCTTTTCTTTGTTGTTTATTTTCTTTTCATTGTAAACAATTTTGGGATTCACATAAATACAGTGTTATGTCAAAATCGGACAGGTTGAAATTTCGGTTATGTCAAAGTTGAACGACCAGTCCCAATTTTTATGTGTTTATAACAAATTTGGTTTCCTTGAATTCTGGATTTCTCGAAGTAATAGAAGTGATCCCATGAATTCCAGGATAACGAGATTCCACTGTATGTATACCAGCTTTATATATATATCAAGAACTTTTGATATACAGTACATGTAAATAAAAAAAATGAGACAAAAATCAGAAAACAAAACATTGAAAATAATCCAAGATACTCAGATATACTCCATATACACTGAACAAGACAAAAAATAATAGGCTGATCTCCATAACTTTTTGGGGTTCTTGCAAAAACACGTCGGTTTTGGGTCAAATTTTCAAAGGTGAGATATGACTTATAAAATTCTTGTTACAAGGTTGATATGACCATCTTATGTAAAATTGTGTTTGTTTTGTTTGGATGTATGTTCATTTTTGACACACCTAGCAAATCCAAATACAAGCCTTGATTGTTCATTCTATCTCTACAATGTAAGTATAGTGTATACAAATATTAATCATTTTAAAAAATTTTAATCAACATTTTGAGGTAAAATACAAGAAGGTTTGTTCATTAAAATGAAGTATCAAAATATAGGAAGGGAAGGTCAAAAAGTTCATAAAACGACATACGGTACATTTGTACATGTATGCAACAGAACAGCGTACATCGTACTACCTGTCACAGATATACAGAACTGATCAAAATTTTGATTTTGTCATGATATGATGAAAAATAGAGAACAATAAGCCTGCAGAAATCAATTTATACATGAAATAATACTGATGACCATCTCTTTTCATTTGAATATTTGTTTTGATCATCCTTTAATAAATCTGTATTAAATTTAAAGAACAAATATTATACAGTGGAACCTACTTTGGGAGATAATAATTTTTGCCACTGAAATGAAGTCATTAAAAACAGGTTGTCTCCCAAAAGAGGTTTTATACACATGCAGAAATTATTCAATAGATCATTTTCGAGTTCTTATGTAATCCGGTTTTGGATCCGGATTTTTCTTCCATCACTTCAACTTTGTTATGTTTAGCAATTTCTGGTATGTGTCTTTTCGTCGATCAAGAAATAAAATGCTTTATTTCATACAATAAATCGAAATGTCACAATATTTCATCTCTGGTTTAGAGTTCAGACGTTAACCTCAATTTGTTTTTGACATAAATGGACTAGTGACAATAATCTGGCCTTCAGATATAACTGCATTTTATTTCTTGATCGACGCAAAAACACATACCGGAAATCGCTAAGCATAACAAAGCTGAATCGGTGCATGAATAATCCAGATCCAATAACGGACTACGTAAGAACTCGAAAATGTTCTATTGAATGTGGTCTTAAAAGGTGGTCTTTCAAGACAGTGGTCTCTCAAAACAGGCCCAAAGATTCAATTTAAATATTACTATATGTTGACTATAATCAAACTTGTTTGAAATCTTATTGATACAAAGCAACATACATGAATCAAATTTTATGGAATTTTGAGGAATTAGAATTTTAAGTTTTAGAAACATACCAACAGACTGAAAATAGTATGTTCCAATAAATCTTTTAGCTTAGACTTGAAAACATATATCTATGAGTAAGCCTACTGTCCATTCGTCATTTCTCCAAATAATAAACCTCTTTTGAGAATAAGCCTATGTACATGTAATGTATCTTGAATATCCATATTTTCAAGGTGGGGCCATCTTTAAAGACAGACTCTATTGTATAGAAATACAATATATATACATTCAAACCCAGATACATGTACACATGTATATTAAAACCGAAGAGGAATGATATTTTTCTTTCAAATAAATAGGGTTTTCAAAATTACCAGATTATAATGGTAATAAAAACATTTGGCAGGAATCCAAATCATTTCAGATTAAGCAGGATTTCAATGTAACAGGGTTAAATATAAGTCAGTTTCACTGTACTTATGCTTCATGGCATACTTTTAAATTACAAAACAAAATTATTGTTTGTTTATTGTTGTTTAACATCCCAGTCAAGAATCTTTCACTCATATGAAGACGTCACCAAATGCCGGTGAAGTGCTTAAAATTTTGGCCTATGCTCGGCACTTACGGCCATTGAGCAGTGAGGGTTCTTTAATGTTCCCACACCTACTGTGACATGGGATATCGGTTTTTACTGTCTCATCCGAAGGACAGGAAAACAACTTGCCGCTGGCTGGACTCGAACTCACGATCAAGATCAAGAGCGCACTACCAACTGAGCCATGTCTGCTCAACAAAATTATTTAACATAACATCACCTACTTTTTATCATAAAATTAATATAGTCAATTTACCTAGGTGTATAACTCATAAACGCAAAATAATAACAAAGTCTTTGTCCTTCCTACAACCTGCGGACACATTATTAAAATTATTTTGGCAGGCTTTGTTTACTGTATACATATTTCAAGTGATTATAAATATTGTCTCTATTTAAATTACTCTATGTAACTGTGGTATTATCAAAGCTAAAAGATTACCAGTCTCAAAATATTTGCATAGTGGTTTGAACTTGATCGCAAATGTTAAAATTCATGTCAACAAAACTTGTTTTCCTAACATATTAGAAAATCCATAAGTATCAGATACTGTATCATTACATGTAGTCCTAGATATAATTTAATGGTCCCAGTCCATTGACATCCTGTCATCCCTCATAATAACAATTTGGAATGACCTATTTTAATAGTGTAGTAAAGGAAAACATTTGGGGAAATTAAAACTGACCATTAAGCATCCACCAAACAAAAATAAAACTGCACACATATCCTGATAAAAACACAAAACTCTTCAATTATAACTGAGATCATTTAATAGATATAAATGGCGTTGGATTCTGGAGTTAAGTTGAGTAAATGGCTCCTATTAATCAGAGTACGCTACAATACCCTGGGTGTGCTAAAGTACTTTAATTTAATGGTATATTAGCTTTATATTATCGGAACAATAAGTCTATCTCAAGAAATACTCATGATATAAAATTCATATAGTCATACTGAAGACATAATTTCCTCTGTTTATATATTACATTGTATGAAATATTACCACCTCCAACTCACAAAATTAAAGTTTTTTGCAGTTTTACAATTGGGAATTCTTGTATTGGTTTTTTTTCTGGGGTGGATCCAGGATTCTTTGAAAGGGGGTTGAGAATTTTTATCATTACAAAATGCAAGTGCTGAAGGTGCATGCCTTCAGAGGCAAGGGGTCTGGGGTCATTTTGAATTTTTCAAAGGGGGGGGGGCAATGTTATTGGTGTTTTACACCACTCTCACCAACTTTTCAGTTATGTGGTTATGGGAAATTTTTAGTGGTGGAGGTGAGAACCCAGTTATAATGTACTCGGGAAGAGACCACTGGCCTTCCAAAAGTAAACTGGCAAACTTTCTCACAAAAATTGGTTTAGGTTCCAGTGGGGCTCTCTGAATTTTTGTCTGACAGGCAGTCAAATTTTACCACTTACCCAGGGTCATAAATTTTCCCATTTATAAAATGAAAGAATTATGCAGGAATACATCTGAAAGTCTTTGGGTTTCTTCTTAAACAATTTAAACATAAAATAAAAACTGAATATGGTGTATGTGTGCTTCTGAACATTTTCAGAAGTAAAATGCTAGCTTCAGACAAATTGAAAAGGCAAATGAATTTTATGACTTTTAAATGTTTTAAATTCCAAAATCAATTAAAAAAAGTTTAAAGTATTTCCTTTGTAAACATACACATATCTATACATACTTTTCTATTATACCTTTCAAGATAATGACCATTCCATCAACTTAAGTGGTTAAAAATCCTGTAAAATTATCACTCAAATCTACAAATAGCCCTTACAATTATTTCAACTACAGCCAAAGTTCCCAAATTACTGTGATAAAAAAAAAAAATAATAATGACTCTAAAGAAATCTTAGAGGATTTAATTTCTGAAGGATTTATTGTCAAATTTTCTGTTAATTGATCCATAAGAGAACACAGTTAGGAAGGCCTGAGAGTTTTGAGAAGGGACCACCTATAGGAACAATGTTATCTGTGTACTGAAACTCAATAGCTTAGAATCAATGGATATCTAATAAAGATATACTTCCTTATTTTCATTCTAATTTACACAATTTACTGCCTACATTTTTCAGCAACGTTAAGTGTCAATGACAAAATATCAGCCAAGCAAGCTTCCCAGTAAGTGACAATGACAAAATATCAGCCAAGCAAGCTTCCCAGTAAGTGACAATGACAAAATATCAGCCAAGCAAGCTTCCCAGTAAGTGACAATGACAAAATATCAGCCAAGCAAGCTTGCCAGTAAGTGTCAATGACAAAATATCAGCCAAGCAAGCTTGCCAGTAAGTGACAATGACAAAATATCAGCCAAGCAAGCTTGCCAGTAAGTGGCAATGACAAAATATCAGCCAAGCAAGCTTCCCAGTAAGTGTCAATGACAAAATTATCAGCAAGCAAGCTTCCCAGTAAGTGACAATGACAAAATATCAGCCAAGCAAGCTTCCCAGTAAGTGTGGCAATGACAAAATATCAGCCAAGCAAGCTTCCCAGTAAGTGACAATGACAAAATATCAGCCAAGCAAGCTTCCCAGTAAGTGTCAATGACAAAATATCAGCCTAGCAAGCTTCCCAGTAAGTGTCAATGACAAAATATCAGCCAAGCAAGCTTCCCAGTAAGTGTCAATGACAAAATACCAGCCTAGTGAGCTTACCAGTAAGTGTCAATGACAAAATACCAGCCTAGTGAGCTTACCAGTAAGTGTCAATGACAAAATATCAGCCAAGCAAGCTTCCCAGTAAGTGTCGATGACAAAATATCAGCCTAGTTGTTTCAAAGTTCATGAATGGCAGACAGGGGAGACAACCAACTGTTACAGTTTTCGTGAACTTAACACTGAGAATGCGTTTCTGTATAATTTTATTCCAAGACATTTATGTAATAAATGACGATTCTCTACAAAATACAATACAATAATGAACCCTATACTATGCTAGCTTTAACCATTATAGAACAGATTACAATGACACTTTCAGCTCAGGGACTCTGTATTGTGACAAGGCTTTCATGATCAATATAAAATACTTGGGATAGATAATGAGGTATACTATTTTTAGACATATTGTCTCTAAATATACAAAATACAGATCAAATATTGTTAAAAAACCAAAAGATGCAAATGTCACTGTAAAGTATATATATATATATATATATATATATATATATATATATATATATATATATATATATATATATATATATATATATAAAAACTCATGTTTTTTTTTAAATATATTTTATTGCCATATTTTTAACAATGATTTCATTCATCACTACATATGTTTCATGGCTTTTAAAAAATATATACAAACAGCAAATACATACACTCTATCATTTGCACTCTGACTGGTTTGTATATATAAGACAGACAATAACGTATGCATACACTGATTCAAAATAGAGTTAAGGAATTCCATCTTACTTCAAAATCATCTATTTTTCCATTGTTAACAAAAATCTGTTTTTCTCTTTTTTGGTAATATTTCAAATATTGAATAAATCCATTGAAAATTGGTATGCTCTTCTGTATGCATTGTTGATATATATAAAATTTTAGAAGAATGATAATGAGGTTCTGTAAATTAGATATATTCACCTTGCCAAAGATAATGTCTCTGTGAGTAATAACCGGAATTTGTTGTGACTTCTCATTCATCCACTCTTTCAAATTCAACCAAAGGTTACTTGAAAATCTAGAACCCCCAAAAAGATGTAAAATAGTTTCTTTTTCTTGCCTACAGAAAGTACACAAATCTGATTAAATTATAATATTTAATTTTATTTAAGTATGAGTTTGTTGCTAGTATTCTGTTTATTAATCTATATTGTAACCAATGTAATTTTGAGTCCTTAGTCACTTTAAATGGAATAATGTAAGTGTTTTTCTACCAATTACAGTCTACATTTATGTTCAGAATATTTTCCCATTTAGTTTCATGTTTTGGTTTTTCTTTTGCTACAGAAATAAAGGGACTATATATATTTTGACAGCCTTTAGTCTTTGACAAATTGACATTTAGGTATTTTGGAATTATAGGCCTTTAAAAAAATTGTAATCCTGTATAGTTTTGGTATTATTTTTCATGAAACATTTTATTTGTCTAATAATGCTTGTGTTGATAAGGAAATCAACATTTAAAACAAATTTTTCATTAAAACTTTCAACACTTAAAAATTCTAAATTTTCATTTTGGAAATCATTAATGAATGACATTCCTTTATGAAACCAACTGGCAATGAAAACTTCCTTTCTATCAAATTTCAAAAAATCATTATACCAAATAGGAGTAACTAAAATGTTGTCCTTTACAGTATTTCTAAATTCCAATAAAGATTCAAAAACATCCTTCCAAAAAGGATTTATGTATTTC
Source organism: Atrina japonica (assembly GCA_030159075.1). Lineage (NCBI taxonomy): Eukaryota > Metazoa > Mollusca > Bivalvia > Pterioida > Pinnidae > Atrina > Atrina japonica. Next base: position 1,626,843 of record BROG01000074.1, on the reverse strand, counting down.
AAATTTCTCATACTGTAATTACAACCCAAGATATGATAAAATGAGAATGAATCTGGAAGTTTAATAAGTTTTTCCATGAAGAATTGGTAGTTTCAAATCTTCTGATCCATGTAACTTTTAGACTTTTAATGAAAATATTCAAATTGACCATTTTTAAACCTCCATTACAATAATCTCTAGTTATATATTTTCTAGATATCCTATCGACCTTAGAGTTCCATATATACTTAAAGAACATTGTATTTATTTCAGAAATTATTTTTGGATCAGGATTTGGTAATGCCATAAACAAATGTATCAATTTTGGTAAACATAGAGTTTTAACAACTGTGATTCTTCCTATGGTAGATATATTTCTTTTAGACCAACCAACAATCAGTTTTCTTATAGAATCTACTTTGTCTTTGTACCAGTAATTTATAAAAATTATATTTTTCAAATCTACAGTGAAAGTAATTTCAACAAAAGGAAAAGGATCCTGTGACCATACAATATCATACATGGAGGCATATTCAAGATTTATCTCTTTTAGCATACCTATTTTGATGCATCTAGTTTTGTCATAATTTGGTTTTAATCCAGAAAATTTTGCATATTGATCTACTAGAGAGAGTGAAGAACAAAGAGGTTTTTCAGAACCATCCAAAAGAAGAGTTGTGTCATCTATATAAACTGGTGTTTATTCTTCCAGGGGAAAAACAATATGTGTTTAAGAAAGTTTATACCCCAAACAGCAAATTAATTTATGAAGATTTTAAAGTTTAATAGCTATGGAAAATATTGTCAAATATTGGCCATAAGCAAACTGATCTGAGATCTCAATGATATAAAGCAATGTACCAAATTTGGTTAAAATATAAGGACTGAAACTCAAGTTATTTAATGGGAATGAAAATGTTGTATAATGTCAAACTGACAAATAGACAAAAAATAATTCCCTGTCATCCCAGCCCATCCCAATGTTCCATTTTGTAGGCATAAAAACTCTTGGGAACAACATGATATTAGCCATTAAATGATGGATTAGCCATAACGTCCTCCCTAAATATCTCTAAACCATAACTTAACATTGATACATAAACCTCTGTAAAATTTTATTTTATTTCCACATCTCAAAATTATTTAATTCATGTTTGATGATGTATATATTAATGTTATTCATACTTGGTGATGTAAATTTTCAATTCATCCACAGGTGGTGTACAAGTCAGTCTATACAAATATATGATTTCATCACAAACTAAAGTTCACTAAAGTACAAATGGTTCTCCATGGCCCAGTGGATATTGGCATCTTGCATTAAAGAGGCATTAGCTGTGCTTCTTCCCCCCTAAAGTATCTTTTTTTTTTTACTATATATGTACTTAGACAGATGTAGTAACAATAACAAAAAAGAAATAAAAATGCATAAATTTTCTTTAACTCCTATATATTTTGTGAAAATTGCTTGAGAACCCTGGTTTGGCAATTATTCATTTGCAGATGATTAATTTGACCTTACTTTTTGTACATGCACACAACACTGGACCTGACCTTATTTTCAAAGAACATCCCTTAGTCCAAGGTTTGACCTCTGATGGAATCTACGCTTAATACATGTGGGAGTTTGACATACATACATGTACTTATACATGTAAAGGAAATGAACTATACAATAGTAATTCCAATGAACCTGTACAGATATTGAATACAAATAATGGGGGTCTCAATATCAATAGATCAGCTAATTACCTGTAAACAAATCTGTCAAAATCACTTTCTCATCTCATATAGTAAGTGACTGATTTATATATTTAAATAAGGTATTGTTACTTTTTAGGACTGGAACTGAGCATACAAAAGAACCTGATCAGGCATAAGTTTAGCAGTACAAAAGCTTTATTGATATTGGTAGGAATTGTATATTAACAGACAAAAAAACTCTCTCACAATATTGATATACACATTTGTAAAGCGTCATTTCTAAGTAGACAAATCCCCATGTCAACATAATATACATAACATTACCATTTAGATCAATATTTGGTGTTGTGTCTATGACAGTCCCATCACATTATACTTTTATTACAAAGGCCACTGATTTACTGCACATTTTCTACCTCTGCAGGGTAATATATACACTATGTTTAACCTTTCTTCTCATTTATAGAGATTATCGTTGTGTGTAAGTCAGTCAATGTTTGACTGTGGCATTATTTTAAAATAATCTACCAGAAAAACCTGCAAAAAAATTTAGGCAACAATCTTCTAGAATCTGAAGCTTATACATACACCTGAACAGGATATTCATCTGCAGACTAAAATTTTACCCCCCCCCCCTATTTTTCATACCCTACCCTATACGTTCCCTCTGACCATAGTACAGTGATACCTAAAAGACAACTCTCATGAAAGACTACCTGTCTTCTGAGCTTACATTCTAAAAAAACACTTGAATCATGAATGAATTATCCTTTAATATAAAATCTCTTTTGGGAGAGCACCTGTCTTGAGAGATCACATTTCAGTCAGTGGCAGATGGGTTGGTCTTTCAAGACAGGTTCCACTGTAAACTTCTTTGTGCCATTGGCAAAAAGTGTTTAATGGCATAATGCAAATATCTTTATTATCCTCTTTCATCCCAATTAAAATACTTTGCATTCAGGAAATAGCAGAAAGTACACAAAAAATAATCAGATAGTAAGATAGTAGTAGTAATGATTCCCTATTGCTAACTGTCTTATCTCATCATCCCCTGTGGTCACATTTAGACTCACCCAAATCAATAAATAGTAGGGTCTACTGTCACATGTAGACTCACCCAGATCAATAAATAGTATGGTTACTGTCATAGTTAGACTCACCCAAATCAAAATAGTATGGTCTACTGTCATAATTCAGGAGTGAACAAATTCATATTACATATAAAATTATTTGAAAAATATCTTAAATCATATACACTTGAATTCTGACAGTGGACTCAACCATTCTTTGAAATGAGCAAGTCCAAATTTGACTTCAGGGGTTGATAAGTTAAACAGATTGAACCAGGGACCTTAATGTTGAAGACCTGGTGCTCTATCATCTGAGCTATTCTGTCTGGTTTGTTTTTAGTCAATGTGATTATATTCAGTTCATAAATTAATAACAAAACATATTTCAGCAAAAATAAAATTTTGAACCCTCACACAACTCTCTGTGAAAGAGCATCTGGTCAAATATATCTTTATATTGAGATATCCACTGTTGTATTACCAACAACACAATCAAACCTATCTTTAGATAGATATATCTGGTTAAACATGTCTTTATATTGAGATATCCACTGTTGTATTACCAACAACACAATCAAACCTATCTTTAGATAGATATATCTGGTTAAACATGTCTTTATATTGAGATATCCACTGTTGTATTACCAACAACACAATCAAACCTATCTTTAGATAGATATATCTGGTTAAAGCATGTCTTTATATTGAGATAGCCACTGTTGTATATTACCAACAACACAATCAACCTATCTTTAGATAGATATATCTGGTTAAACATGTCTTTATATTGAGATAGCCACTGTTGTATTACCAACAACACAATCAAACCTATCTTTAGATAGATATATCTGGTTAAACATGTCTTTATATTGAGATATCCACTGTTGTATTACCAACAACACAATCAAACCTATCTTTAGATAGATATATCTGGTATAAACATGGTCTTTATATTGAATATCCATTGTTGTATTACCAACAACACAATCAAACCTATCTTTAGATAGATATATCTGGTTAAACATGTCTTTATATTGTCCACTGTTGTATTACCAACAACACAATCAAACCTCGTAGATATATCTGGTTAAACATGCTTTATATTGAGATAGCCATTGTTGTTACCAACAACACAATCAAACCTTTCTTTAGATAGATATATCTGGTTTTAAACATGTCTTTATATTGAGATATCCATTGTTGTATTACCAACAACACAATCAAACCTTCTTTAATAAATACCTGGTTTTGTCTTTATATTGAGATAGCCATTGTTGTTTTACCAACAACACAATCAAACCTATCTTTAGTAGATAGTAGGGGGTTGGTCATGTCTTTATGATTGAGATATCCACTGTGTATTACCAACAACACAATCAAACCTATCTTTAATAGATATATCTTTAAACATGTCTTTATATTGAGATATCATGGTTATATTACCAACAACACAATCAAACCTATCTTTAGATATTTAAACATGTCTTTATATTGAGATATCCACTGTTGTATTACCAACACAATCAAACATATCTTTAGATAGATATATCTGGTTAAACATGTATTTATATTGAGATATCCACTGTTGTACAGTGGAACCTGTCTTGAGAGACCACTGTCGTAGAAGACCACCTGTCTATTAAGACCACTTTCTGAAAACCACTTGGTTCAATAATCCTTTAAATAAAACCTGTTTTGAGAGACCACCTGTCTTTTAACAGCACATTTCTGTGGCAGTAGGGGTGGTCTTTCATGACAGGTTTCCCTGTATTACCAACAACACAATCAAACCTATCTTTAGATAATATATCTGGTTAAACATATCTTTATATTCAGGTATCCACTGTTGTATTACCAACAATATAATCAAACCTATCTTTAGATAGATATATCTGGTTAAACATGTCTTTATATTGAGATATTCAGTCAAACCTATCTTTAGATAAATATATCTGGTTGAACATATTGTTAGGCTGAGATATCAAATGTGGTTTTACCACCAATTAATACCACAACATCAAATCAGTCAATACAGATAAAATTTGTCAATGATTTCCTGTCCTGAAAGATCACTTACTTAGAAACATTGACTTCTTATCCATGAGAATTCTATTCTTGTAAAAAATGAATTTAAATTATCATATGGATCTCTCTCTCTCTCTCTCTCTCTCTCTCTCTCTCTCTCTCTCTCTCTCTCTCTCTCTCTCTCTCTCTCTCTCTCTCTCAAGACAGGTTTACTTTAAGCTCCAAGTCAAAATAAAACAGTATTGATACTTACACACTACTGCTGAAGGAGAGAGATTTCGGACCTAAATCTAATGGCTGAGACATATTGGATTGTTAGTATCCAGTATCCACATCTATACACATGATCCAGTACAAATTCACCTCAGTATTTCATAACACATTACTGTAACTATATTGTATTACAGTCCCCATATATTTTCAAGTTTGAAATTCCTGTACAATTATTTTAAAAATGCACAAGTTCAACAATTAGATATTGAAACTGATGTTTGTTTAGCACATTTCCACACAGCAACAAATGATAATAGCTTTTTAACTGATCACTGATCACGGTCATAAACATTTGTTAACATAAACATCTTGTCGCTGTAATGAAACATTGATATCCCTTTCCACTCGATTTCAAATATTTTAAATCAAGCACAAAGCTCAAAATGAGAGTCCTGTTCTAAATGAGTGATTCTTTTCCATTGTATATATGAAAAACACACATAATAGGTCTGCTTTCAACTTTCCAAGTGAAATTAATGTCATTAGGTGTTATTTAAAAACTTGAGTAAAAGATAAAACCCAAACTGTGTAGCAATGGTAATATCACCCTTGATAATTTGCATAAAATACTAAATCATGGAGGAAAATTGCCATTAAATACCAAAATTGTTTGCGAAATGACACTTATAGTTTCCTTGTAGGCCATTTCAATAATTTAAACAATGATTTTCAATAGCTATTTAGTCACAGAAAATAGAAAAACAAATACAATTATATGCAGGAACAGGCAAATATTTGGTTAACATTACTTTATGGCAAGAATACAAGTTTGAAAAATAAATAAATGGTTTTTCATCTTTGTTTAGAGTTTACTGGTGATAAATAAACACAGGATATTTAATCAAACAATTTCAGCATTATATTAATTTATAGCCCAATAAATAATTTTAGCCTTATATTTATAGCTAAATATTCAACTGCTATGTAATCTTTTGGTACAACTGGCATAAACTGAGATGTAATTATGTAATAATTATATATTGGGTGGTCTTGATAAGTTTACAGAGAGAGAGAGAGAGAGAGAGAGAGAGAGAGAGAGAGAGAGAGAGAGAGAGAGAGAGAGAGAGAGAGAGAGAGAGAGAGAGAGAGAGAGAGAGAGAGAGAGAGAGAGAGAGAGAGAGAGAGAGAGAGAGAGAGAGAGAGAGAGAGAGAGAGAGAGAGAGAGAGTGTGTGTGTGTTATCAATTTGAAGGGTATCTCAAGCACCAAAGTGTCAAGTCTTCCTGGTCCAGCAGTTATAGCATTGTGCTTTAAACCATGGAGTCTCTCACAATAGTCTCTCAAAACATCATGGAGTCTCACTAAACCATGGAGCATCTCATTAAACCATGGAGTTTCACTAAACCATAGTCTCTCACTAAACCATGGGGTCTCTCCCTGAACCATGGAGTCTCACTAAACTATGGAGTCTCTCAATAAACCATGGAGTCTCTCAATAAATCATGGAGATTCTCAATAAATCATGGAGTCTCTCACTTAATGATGGAGTCTCACTAACCCATGGATTCTTTTACTAAACAATAGTCTAAAAATCTTGGGTCTCTCACTAAACAATGGAGTATTTTGCTAAACCATGGAGTCCCTCACTAAACCATTGCATCTCTCACTAAAGCATGGAGTCTGTCTCCTCTAGGCACTGGGTTCAAGTCCTGCTAGAACCTAGACTGATTTAGTGAGAGAGTTTACTTGCTAAATACAATATGGTTTTCTTCTGCATCTTGGGTACTAGCCCCTTTTCATTTGCAAATTTCTAGAGACATTTAGTGGTGCAGAGGGTATTGACCCAGATAGCTCAGTTGGTAAGAGTGTCTTGTAGTTGTTACGAAGGTCCTGGGTTCGATTCTCAGTCTGGTTGCACATTTTTCCTCACCTACTACATTTGGTGCCCAACTAAATAACTCACTGTGGTGTGGTGTTATGAGTCTTATGATTTCTGGGCTCAGAAATTTTGTTAAGGGAGGGGACAGAATGTAGTGGTGCAGAGGGTATCAGCCCAGATAGCTCATATGGTACGAGCAAACAGCTAGTGTTAGGAAGATCCTGGGTTCAGTTCCCCATTTTTCTTCACCTGTTACACATGCTTACAGTTACCTTCAGTTTGAATCTGTCTAGTGGCTCTTAAGAAAAGGTTTGAATGGAGAGTAGACGATACCACCAATGGAAACTGGGCCATGACAATAGCTCACTTATAGCCATTCAGGCTAGGTGAGGTAAAAAATTACTGAAAATGTTTTTGTAATAGCGAAAACCCCAAATATATTTTAGAATCACGCATTGATGAAATAATGACATTAGGGTGTTCATAGGGTCAAGTTTACACAGAAATGTTCTCTCCTTGTAGAACCCATAACCATGTCATTTGTAATATTAACTGTATCTATTTCAAATAGTATAAAAACGTCCTTGTCAGCTCTGCTCTTTAATTGTACATATTTATACAATAAACAATCACACATTTACACTTTAAAAGTTCTACATACATTCTGAAATACAACATTAATTGCTGGCTTTTTGTTTAGGTAGAAATATGTTTTTAGATGTTCTATGATATTGGATATTCTACCCGCAGTGATAAATCAAATTTACAAGTACCAACAGACAGGTGAGTTCAGTAATTTGGCTCCTGATATATTATGTTCAGCAGGTGAAAGAGTACACCTCCCCTCAACTTTGTAGACTTATGTAAACCTGAAATGACTCACAAATTCCTTATAAATTACTGTTAATATTTGATAACCAGACCTCCCTTAAGACATTACTAGTCGCAGACGTCATTTAGTTTAAATCTGCAACTTTCGTTTTTTCTAACGCTATATTTATTATTCAGGATATGTATTCCTAATGTATTTCTGTCCTTCTTTAAACTTTTATTTCTTTTTCAATATTGTACATGCATCTTACATGTACAATATTTGCATATTTATCTGTCTGATATACATGTACATGTAACAAATGAAATGTATAATATTATTTGTAAACTTTTCTGTCTCTCTGTGTTCCTAAAATATTATTTGTAAACTTTTCTGTCTCTCTGTGTTCCTAAAATATTATTTGTAAACTTTTCTGTCTCTCTGTGTGCCTATCAGCTTTGTCTGTCAAACCTTCTGTATGTCTGTGAATATTTGTTTGTTTTATGTGAACCTGATCCTTTATGATATTTTATATGTGTGGGTGTCAGAGGTTGCCTGTCAACTACATCTATCACAGTGCTGACTGTAGTCGACATCCATTGCAAATATCTAAATTTGTTCACTTCATCTGTGACTTGTCAATTGTCATGAACATAATAGTGAAATATTCTTCTGGGACATAAACCACACACAAACAAAATTGCTGTATCCCTTTGATACATGAATACTATGTAACATACAAGATGTATATGTGAGAATTTTGTAAAATATGTGAAACGGACTGAAATTCCTTATGACTTGAAAATACATGCACACATTTCCAGCTGTCAATATCTAATGGTATTGGCCAGATGTATACAAATGTATGACATTGGTGCAAAACAAAAAATCTATTCTGACATTGATAAATGCATTTCTGAGTTCAAAACCACTTTTAATGACGACACACACATTGATCTGTAAATAACTAATAATTTTTTATATTTTTATTTTTACACAAAGAAGTGACATCTCCATATATAAAAATCAAAGAGTTTCACAGTTGAGAAAAAGTCTATCAAAGTATTAAGTCGCATCTTGAATGTATAGATCTGTAATCTTATAATGCCTTCCCTGTGGAAGTCTTATCTACATAACTAGGTAAACTCTTCAACATCTACTTGTCCCCGCTACCTAGAAACGTATGGACAAGTTTGCTACACTCGTTGTGACATTTAACTCCAAGAGTCGTTTATATTTCACTGTACATTAGTAGCTTGTAGTATATTTAGGTCACTCCTAATGATTGACATGTTTTAGACAAGAAACTTGTACAAGTACTTTATGTAAAGTAATAAGAGAGTCACCAGAAAAACTAGACTACTGAACCAAACTGAAATTATGCTGAAGCTTTCATGGTGCTGAAGTTTTATCATCCTGCATTCGGGTCAATAAATGCAAGACATCTCCTGAACATAAAATCATTTAGGCCATTTAAATTTTTTCTCTGTTTAGCATCTGCAGATCTAGACGGATTGGATTTGAGATCATAAAACAGAAACGTCTTGGGAAAGATATGAATACAGCCCTTAAATGAACAGTTAAACATGAACATTTATTTTCATCCATGTGAAAACTATGATTCCATATGTTATTTATAAGTATGTGCCAAAGATTTGGTTTTTATAAGTTTGATTCTTATTTTCTTATGTTAAGACATCAGGACTATATATAAATAAGCATTAAAATTGCATTTGTCTCCTACGTTTTTTTGCCATTTTGTGTTGTTTTTTTTTCCTGATAGAAAACTTTTTTTTATTATTTTTAGGGTGGACACTAAACATAACGAAAACTTGGAATGGCCTTACCATGGGGATCAATGTTCAACCCCCCGTAATTGTTTATGCATGAAGCAAAGCTTGCAATTAAGCACTGTTGTTATCAATGATCACCTACTGGTAATGGGCAATTAAATTAATTAATTGCATCAATAGATCAATTCTGCAACTCTGTAAGGTGAGATAACTTTGAATGATGAAATTGTGTATAAATTAGTTTCTGTAATTTCTTTCTAATAAAGCAAGTGGTATGGTTCATTACTTATTCTGTATTTTCAATTTATTCATGTTTACAATTTTAACATTTTTAAAAATTATTTAGTGCAATCACTATTCCATGTATGAGATCTATTCCTAACATCTAAACAATTATTCTTATATTGTCAGATATAATTTATTTGACTTTTACAACAATGTTCAATATCAAATCTTACTTTATATAGATGTTATCAATGTATGAGATTAAAGTCTGAAAACATTCATTTCACTGCAAGGTAAAAAAATTGACTAACAGAAAGATTCACACAATTTTCACAATTTTCAATGGCCCTGGCAGAAATTAACATTCACCATATGTTTACTTATACAAATCGTATATTTGCCAATAAAAAATCAACTTACCTATTTATACAAAAAAAACTGCAGCGATCATTTAAATCTATAGACATTTTTAACTTCCCTCTCGAGTTTTAGAGGAATTCTAATTCAAATATTTGTGATGTAAAGTATCAATGCAAAGAGTATAGTAAAGGCCATCAAAACTCCACCCTGATTTAGAACGGTGATAATTATTCTGAGATTGTCTATTGTGACTTTTCCATTAATGTATTTACCATTGCCAGACATGTGCGACTGTAGCCATGATATTTCATATCAAAATTTGTACACATTTGGTATTTGATATCAGAGTTACTGGGCCTATTATAGATCAATGTGTAATGCTGTGGAAAAATTTTCAAAAGTGTTTTTTGTTGTTGTTGTTGTTGTTGCCCAACACCATGAACCAATGACAGACATTTGTTAGAATATATTATGCATTGCAAGAATGCAGTTTATGAAAAAAATATCTTAGACGCCAAGCAGGCTCTAGTTTATTGATTGAATGAAATCTCCTAGAAATAATTTGTACCTGTAATGTGTTATACCTGACTATGATATGGACCTGTAAAAAGAATGAGCAGGAATCCAGTCAGAGTTCAGCTGGACAGTATGTATACTCTGTCTAGATTTAAAAAGGTCCAACAGGAAACATTTTTTGAATGGAACATTCCTTAAATTTTCCAGTCGGAAAGCTGAAAAACTCTTCATAACTTTCTCTTCAAATGCCAAGTAGGCCTACACAGAAAGTTATAAAACAATAACTAAACCTGTCTGTGGTCTAACATGAACCAGATTTTAACAAAAAACCTTCCATAAGTGATACAAACACTTGTAATTGAGACTTGATATATCAGACCAAGTAGATGAGTAGATAGAAGGCCTTGGTTCAAGTCCCAGTCTGACCATTCAGTACTTAAAATCTGTATTATAAGAAATAACTATATCAGGACATCTATCATGATTAAACAAGCATACAATCCAAAACTGTACATAATGCAATCATTTATCAACTGGAAAAGTAGAAACCAAATGTTAAGTGCTGACTTTGAGTTCCCACCATTTGTTTAAGCAGACTGCTACTGCTATACCCTTTACATAAATTTTGGCTAGAAAATCAAACTAGGAATATACTGGTGAGAACCAAATGCTCAAACAAATGAGTCCTATAAACAAGAGTTTACTATACACATGATATCAGTATTATAACATTCTATCATGTTCAATCATTCTTTTTACAAATTAAAAAAATCTATAAATTGGCTACCAGTACATGCTTTATATTACTTTTCATTGTTATATCCCTTTGGGTACTCACTACAATTATTTGTAATAGCAGATGAAATATGAAGAGGTTAAGTCAAAACATAGAGAAATACAAAGACCCACACCACAGGTAAAGATAAATTGGAGTTTTAATTGTTACAGAAAGCTAAAAAATACTATTTAAATATCTAAAGTAAGTTTCAAAAGAATGTTACATAAAGATGAATAAACACATTAAATAATCAATCAATAAAATAAACAATAAATCCTTACCATTCATCACTCATCTTGGTATACCAGGTATGCCGGAAATCGTAATTATTTAGCGATCATTCAATAGTTTCGATCAGAGACAGTCAACAACATGTAATCCCCTTTCACTCTTTCCAATGATCAATATATTAACTCCTAAAGACCATCGTAAATACAAACATAAGCTTTCCGTGGCACATGTTTAAACTTCACCATTCCATTTTACTTTTTGTTTAATTTGAATTCATCTAATCTATAAAATCAATTTTTAATCCAAAAGCATACAACATTTGATGTGAATGAAAGTTGACATGTAAGTAAGTATGACATACAGCTAATTAAGAATTTGTACAGAACGTGTACTGGTAAACTCTAAATCTCCTCTCAATATGCATATAAGATATTCTGCCAGTCGAAGGGCTTAGTTAGAATATTAATACATAAATGAGAAAAGTGGAGAAAAATGGGTTGATCCTATGTAGTATAGAGGTAGAATATGACATCAACTTTACAAAATTCTCTAATTCTTTCTTTGTAACCTTTTAAATATATTTCAAACATAATTCACATTCTTAAATATTTGTTTAAACATTGAGAGGAATTGGGTCTATGTCTTTTGTGTGTTTGAGCAATAAAAACTGAATTATAATTTATTCAGCTCTTTTCAGAACATGGTTGTAAGAATTCTGCATTTGAACTAGATTAGACAGTCAATTGATCACCCAATTCTTTTTATTGTGATCACGTTCATCACATTATATTGAGATGTAAAATTGCAATTAACAAGGTGTGTAAATAAATTCTTACCCTGATTTTGGCAAGTAGAGTTTTAATGACATTTAATAGCTTTGGTAAAATGAAAGTCTAAATGCAGTACACACATTTGTCATTTTATGCACAGGTAATCTTTGATTTACTGATTTTAAGAACATCATTGGAAAGGTAAAGGTCAGCTGTATGTTGGTAGTTATTATCTGTATTTATGTATTTGGCAAATCATTGAGATCAAAACTATTTATAACAAAACATAAACAAACAGTCCAACCCTAAGGCATTCATCTGGCAATCTAGTCAATCATACAACCATGCAACTGATATATTCTGTTTACTTAGGTGTCTATGACCTCAAACTTTGACCCCATGACCTTGAAACTTTGTAATAATGAACTGTAGATAATAACTAAAAACTTTCTAATAAACCTTTGAATACAAAAAGTCAATCAGTTTTTAGAAAATAAGCCATATTTTCTTTGTAATGATAGACGGATATATAGGTTGATACAGACAGACAGACAGACAGACAGACAGACAGATAGATAGATATAGATACTTTTGCTTTTTTATACTGATCAAAAAAGATCTCCAGAAACCAGATGTGGATTCAAATAAGTACAGTCTTGTAGGCTAAATCAACAGTGGAACCTAATTTTGTATTATTTATTTTTTATTTTCTAAAGGTGTGTATACATTATCTTTAACAACTCACTGTTAAGTGTTTTATATTTTGATATTTCTTCAAATGCAGGTTTTAATTAGTACAAGGTACAGTGGACATGTATTACATCATTCGCCCCTAAAGACACATTTGGACAGGTCTAAGTCATTGATTTACATAGAGTCCATTGTTTTTCAGGGGTTAAGAGATCACCTGTCTTGAGATATCACTTCTCTATTGCAGGTGGAGATGTTCTCCAAAAATGTGTTTCTCTTCATTATCTTCTTGCTTCATTTACATGGTCACTCATATATTGAATAGAAATCTTCAGCCTGCCAAATTCCATCTTACATTTTACATACTGATATCACATGTAGATATATTTCAATCTCAAATTCTATGTACATAAGAGTCTTCTCCTTTGTTTTTTCATATCTATGTAAATGATGTCTTTTATTGTTGTATGGTGTCAAGGCTATCATCATACTGTTGTAAAGCACAGTCAAATTTGAAATTTCACTACATTAGTCTTTTTTACAGGCTCATTTGAGTCTATTATAGGGACACAGTCTAAAATATTTTCTCAAAACCTTAATTGAAAATTCCCAATTGGCATCTTCTCACAATTTCCCCCCATTACCTACATTAATTGAATAAATGACTGAATGATCCACAATCTGCATGACAACTTTCCATAATAAAGAATTTACACTAATTTCTGAAATTGACAGTCTTGATGGATATATTAAAAAATAAGATGTCAACAGGAAAATTTGTAACTAAGTCATTCATGTAGAATTTTAGTCTGGCAAATATATTGCCAAATGTTTACCATCATTGAAATCATTAATTAAGTAAAAATTTAAGAAAGAAACTCAAAATATTAAAAAACAAGAGACCTTGAACAGATCTTGGTGCCCACCATCAAATGTACTTCATTTGGTCTTTTCTCTTATTTTGTGGCTCAACAATGAATTTGAACTAAAACCTAAATATTTGTCAAGTGTTTTCTCACAAGATTATAACAATACCAAACATAAAGTGCTATAATCTAAGATAGCTTAACCATACCTGCCAACCTCTGAAAGTGAAAAAGCTGGTCATGACCTGCATTGAGTAAAACAAGAATTACACATAATAATATGTCTCGCTGGTCCCTGCTTTGCTATCAAATGTAGCAAAGTATAGTAAGAATATATTTCAGGAGCTGGGAAAGGACCCCCACATACACTACTGAATGTGTTTTCCCATAACAATCAATAATGTATATGGTTAAGGGTGGGGCTGTGAATGGGATGGGGCATGATCCCATATACATCAATGAATGTGTTTTCCCATCATAATCAATAATATATATGGTTTAAGGGTGGGACTGTGAACAGTTTTTAAGTTATAAGCAAAAATATAAGTTCCAGGGGATGGGGCAGGACCTGCATATGCACCACTAAATGTGTCTCCCCATAACAATCCAAAATATATATGGTTTAAGGGTGGGGCTATGAAAGGTTTTTAAGTTATAAAAAAAATTTATATTTCAGAGGATTTGGCAGGCACCCCAAGGCCCCCCAATACCCCACTTAATGTGTTTCTTAATAATGATCAATAATATATATGATTTGAAGGTGGGGCTGTGAATGATTTTTAAGTTATTAGTAAAAGTATAAATTTCAGGGGGTTGGTCAGTACTTTCTGAGAAATAGCGATAACAAACTTTAATTTTCAAAATACAAGATGGCCGTCTGACAACCATTTTGTGATCCGACCCTCCTGAAAATTTACACTGCACATTTACACCTCAAGGAGAACCAATATGTCAAATTTCATAAAAATCCCTTAAGTACTTTCTGAGAAATAGCGATAACAATCTTTCATTGTCAAAATCCAAGATGACCACCTGGCAGCCATTTTTATGATTCGAACTTCCTGAAAATGTGCACTGCACAACTAGACCTCAAGGAGAACCTATATGTCAAATTTCATATTAAAGATCCCATCATTACTTTCTGAGAAATAGCATTAACAGATTTTAATTGTCAAAATTCAAGATGGCCGTCTGGCAGCCACTCCTGAAAATGTACACTGCACAAATATACCTCAAGGAGAACCTATATGTTAAATTTCATAAAGATCACTTCAGTAACTTTTGAGAAATAGCGATAACAATAATTGTTTAAGGACAGACAACGGACCACGGACTGACGATGGACCATGGATGCAGGGTGATGGTGGGCTAAAAAAATGTTGCAAAAAGACAAATGAAAGCACATACAGACAGACCTAAGACAATACGACCCCAATTGTCAAATTTCTGGGAAATTAAATTAATTATGAAAAAGATAAAAAACAAATCTCAAATACAATTTGAATTTGAATGTTGTTTTACGCCACACCCAATATTTATTCAGTCATATGGTGGCAACCAA
The DNA here is from genome assembly GCA_030159075.1 of Atrina japonica. Taxonomy (NCBI): domain Eukaryota; kingdom Metazoa; phylum Mollusca; class Bivalvia; order Pterioida; family Pinnidae; genus Atrina; species Atrina japonica. The sequence continues at coordinate 1,611,373 of BROG01000074.1, read as the reverse complement.
TTTTTAGTGGTGGAGGAGAGAGCCTAGTTACAAGGTACCTGTGGAGAGACCACCGGCTTGAGCAAGTACATTTATAAACTGGCAAACTTTATCTATGATATACCCATAAATATCATCTTCAAATGTTCAGAGGGTATACTTACATCTCAGAAAATGTAAAATGTCAATGCCTACATGTATATCTAAACAGTTAATGTCTTCAATGATTATTTCAGCTTTTTACTTTAATATAGGATCATAATTTGTTTCAACTAAACTATTCTGCAGCAAATACAATCGCTGTCTGCTTCAGGGGTATTATTATCCCTAACCACCAATTTTCTGCGATTGCTCATGATATCAATTCAATTCATCTTACACTCCTAGCAATATGCTGTAGGCATTGAATCATGCAAATATATCTATACTGTGCATGTACTAATAAATATTATCATCTAAACTGAATAATTCGTTCATAGCAGAATTTCAAAAACAAAGAATAAAGTACAAAATTTATTTTTTTGTGAATTATTTGAATAATATATACATTATTGATTTACGATTTCCAGTATTACAAATCCATATTTAACGACAGTTGTTTAATTTTTCAACAGTATAGTGTTTACATTACAAAATCAATTTTCAATTAATATACAAAACAAACAGGAAATTTCATAATGTGTTATAACAAATCATTTGTTTAATCTTAGTAGTATCAGAAGTAATCTAAGCTAATTTTTGTGAGAAAGATTGCCAGTTTACTTGCGGAAGGTCGGTGGTTTTTCTCTGGGTACATTGTAACCAGGTTCTCTCCTCCACCATTAAAAACTGACCGCAACCATATAACTGGACAATTTTTGAGTGTGGCGTAAAACTCCATTAAAAAAAAAAATTCAGATTTGAACTTGTCCTTGATCTTATTAATACAAAGCAACATAACACATTCAGGTAAAATTTGAGGACAGGAACTCAAACTATTTGATGTAAACAAAAATGTAGTAAATTGATAAAAATAGAAATAAAAGACAGTATGCCCCAAATCTTTGATTGTTGAACCATAAATATAGATATCTGTCATAAACAATGGGTAATGAAAGCAGGAATTAAACCTCCTACTTTATACCTTAATCAGGTTATTACAAGCACTCAGTAATAGACTGTCAAGTTGTAAGTTCCAAATCTAAGTTTTGTTCTAATGATTTTTTTTATTACTTGATGAGTTAAACCTACAGTTTAAATTGTATTTGAACCCATTTTTCAGGAATTATTCAGGTATGTGGCGGCATTTACTTCAAACAATATTAAGAACTATAACCTTTGATTCAGCATTTTCCCGTTGGTTTATATTAAGAAGTTATAAAGTGTTATGTAGACAGTAAAGCACTTCACCCTTCTACTTCTAATTAGGGACGCAATTATTTTAGAATCGCGATGAAAAGTACAAGCAGAAATTCTAAACGGTTCATTCTCACATGTACAACTTTTTGAAACTTATATTCTATTACCACTTGTACAACATTTACAACCAGGTAAAATTTCAAACCTGTGACTAATGAGTTGTAATCACACACACAACTCAGGTAAAGTCCTGCCTTACTTGTTCAAAAATTTTGTCAAAGTTTCTATCTTTCAATATTTCAAAGAATTTTAACTTTTGTAACTGAATTCTTTTCTTGCCAACCACTATTTAGCCAGTATCACATTACAAACAAATATACTTACAAAATGTCATCATCAGAATCAGAATCAATATGAGATTTTTCTCTTCTCTCCAGTTCTTGCTTAATTCGGCAATATAATGACAAAGACTCCAGTTTCATCCTCTCAAATTCTTCATCTTCTTCAAAGCTAATAGATTCATCACTGTCTATACTGCTATAATCATCACTTAAATCACCTGGAGCGGAGTTAAAATCACAAAACTCATTGAATTTGGGATCGTCTAACAGTGGATAAGTTTGTTCCTTAACAGGGTGTGACGGAGGGGTACTATACACTGGTAACGAAGTACCTACACAGTCAGCCATTATTCCAGAAGACATCTTTGACTAATTTGTTGAATAAAAATGATAAAGTAACCACTATCTTGTATATTTTTAAATGAGTTGTAAATGATTGGGCATATGAATCTTATAAAAAGAATCAGGCAAAAATATCATCACATCAATAAAATTTTGATACAAAACATGAAGCGCATATCCAAGTCAGTGAAAAGTGTCAATTTCAATATTTCCATCCATCCGAACTAATTTACTTTAAATATTTCTGTGACTCTAGCTAAATTTACAATCTGATGGAGAGCTGTTTGAATAGAAATAGACCTTTAAGTATTGAGAGTCAAGTTTTTAATAGATCAATACAACCCTACTAAATAATAAAGATGACCAGTTTTGTTTCGTTTTGTCAACAAACAACTGTTGGACTTCTCGGTATGATTACTTTTATGACCAGTAACTCACTGTTAATAAAACTTGAAGTAGTTTACATTCTACACAAAATATTGGCCATAAACTCCAATTTTGATGATAAAATTACTCATGGCTCAATGGGTTGTTGTTGCATTTCTGAAGGATATTTTGTAGTGTCCCATAGTTGAAAATAACTTTTGTTTAGTTGTTTAGGCCAAACCTTAGCAATGTTTGTCCATATAAAAATCCATTAACTGAAGAATCTTTCAGTACTGCCACTTTGCCTTTAAACTGTGAAAATCTCTATAACTATTTCATCACAGTCTTGATATACAAAAGCCATTAGAATTCCAATCACATCCCGTTCCAGTGTATAATTTGCTACATCTTATGAATTAGAATGTTACATAAAACTTATGATACATTTAAATTTCAAACTGTCCAATGCAGTCAGCAAATATCTGTATAGTTCATAAATATTTGCAGCACTGCAAAGTCGTCAGAAATGTTAAGTTTTCTGTCTGTCTAAAAATTGGCAAATCAAAGTCTTGTAAATCGACGAAAGTCAGGGGGCTGGTATTAACCCATCCAGTGATATCTGATAAGTAATGACACCAAAGGATTTTTTTGGATTTACACACAAATCCTTTTTGTAATTTATTTTGACATTGAGCTGATGATAACGACTCTGACTTTGTTTAACCCACCGTATTTCAAATATATCGAAGGTGTTAAATATTTGTATTGTCTCAAAGTAAAGGCGATATCAACATGCTGGGGTCAGGCATGTTGAAAGGTACATTACAAACATGGGTATTTTCAAGAGTTGTCTATATAAATGTTTTCACAGCTTTTTTCTCTCTCAAGAAAATAACAATTCAATTAGCAATGTCAACCAATATGACAAACTTGATGACCCTCAGCTCCCGTTATATTGTACGGTAATCGCCAGTAATTTAACCAATCGCAATCATCAGTTAACTTGTTCAGCTTGGAAAATTCTTATGTATCACAAATTTTGGAAAATTCCTGTGTAAATCAACTTATCAAAATATTTAAATGCAACAATTTTGTTTAAATGGATAAAAGGGAACACAAAGATATCGGAATGAAAAGTTTATTTGCTGAGTGCAAATAAAAGCTGGCAATCAGCAGTAACATTTTGATATATGTGTCTAGTGACTTTGAGTTTGTATGATGACCGAAATGACCTGGTAAACAATGAATTATGTTTAAATGAACCAAATTTTCTGAATTTAGATACCAAACAAAGAAACACAAAAATACTGCTTCTAAGTATTTAGTTTTGCCTTTCATTTTTATCAATACAACACCATTTGACCAATTAAAGAATATTGCTTGCATAGTTTCCACAATTGGAATGGCACATTTTAATTACAGGTAAAAACATTCATGATAAGGTCAAGAAGTTCATAAAGCAAGATATACTGATATATGATCACCATGGTCTATGTAATTATAGTTGTGTGCCACGGATGTTTTTTTTTCCAGCCATCCGCAATGTTAAAATTACTCTGCCACCAATAATTGCTTTTCATTAAATTAAATGTACAAGTGATGCTTAATCATTAATAACAATTATTTGTTACTGTTGTTCATAAATTATAAATCATATTTTCATATCTTTATATCATTTATATACCATAAATAAAGCATGAGAAACATTCTCCACTCAAAAGGTGCCCACTACCAATAACAGACTTCTACTACACGTAGTAAACATTTCCACATTACAAAGTAGAGATTTTCACATTACAAAGTGGAGATTCTCAAATTATAAAGTGGAGAATCTAAAATTACAAAGTGGAAATTCTCACATTACAAAATGGAGATTTTCACATAACAAAGTGGAAATTTTCACATTACAAAGTGGAAATTCTCACATAACAAAGTGGAAATTCTCACTGACAAAGTGGAGATTCTTATATTACAAAGTGGGAATTAACACTTTACAATGTAGAGATTTCCACATTACAAAGTGGAAATTCCCATGTTTCAAAGTGGAGATTATCACATTATAAAGTGGAGAATCTCACATTACAAAGTGGAGAATCTCACATTACAAAGTGGGGAGATTCTTACATAACAAAGTGGGGAGATTCTTACATAACAAAGTGGGGAGATTCTTACATTACAAAGTGGGGATATTCTTACATTACAAAGTGGGGAGATTCTTACATTACAAAGTGGAGATAACCACATTATAAAATGGAGATTCTCAAATTACAACCATTGTAATGTCAGCGTAGGTTTGAATACCTCTCAGATTCCTGATCATAGACAACATATTGATATAAATAAAGGTACAAAGATCTATTTAAACTGAATCTTACAAACAGATATCAAGTCTACATGTATATTACTAAGATTCTGATTTATCACAATTTTAATTCAGATTACTTGATTTTAAAGTTTGAAAAACATAATACATTGTATTTCAAACATATATTTTCTGCTAAGTAAATATTTAACTGCTCTAGAAAATATGCCAATCTCAGCTGAATTGTATGGGGTGAAAAATCAATTTTGTGTATTTGCAAACTAAACCTATGAGCTTTAATTTTGAAAACTGTCAAATAAATGTTTAAAATGAAACATGATCACTTTGATCCCAAATGTCTTGATTATATTTACTTTTTTAGATTTAGTCAGAAAATAAATATGAAAAGTTTGAACAAGGAATGGAATTGGTGACACAGTTAAAATTCATATAACTTAACATAATTCATTCTGTTCACGTTTGCCCTCATTTCTTCTTATAAATGTATCCACATATGTTACTCTAGGGATTACCTCCCTTTACCAGAATTTTGTTTGTTTGTTTTTTTGTTGTTGTCGTTGTTTTCTGCATAAAATACCTCATACATTTGATCAGTATCCATTCATATCAAATGTTCATTAATCAGTATCAAGTTACAGTGACTTAGGCCAGATATTTTGTCCTACTCTGTAAACTTGCACAACAAGCAGGATTTTCGTGACTACAGGTCAGATATTTTGACCTACTCTGTAAACTTGCGCAATAGCAGGATTTTCCTGACTACAGCTCAGATATTTTGACCTCTGGTCTAAGTCATATTTGAATGTCTCTGGCCTAAGATATATCTGAAGGTCTCTGGCCTGAGTTATATTTGAATGTCTCTGGCCTAAGTCATATCTGAAGGTCCCTGGCCTATGTAAGATATATTTGAAGATCTCTGGACTAAGTTATACTTAAAGTCTCTGGGATAAGATATATTTGAAGGTCTCTGGCCTATGTAAGTTATATTTAAAGGTCTCTGGTCTAAGTTATATTTGAATGTATTTGGCCTATGTTAGATTTGAAAGTCTCTGGTTTAAGTCATATTTGAAAGTCTCTGGCCTAAGTCATACATGAATGTCTCTGGCCTAAGATATATTTGAAACCCCTGAGCTTAGTCATACTTGACAGTATCTGGTCAAGAAGTATTTGAACATCTTTGGTCTAGGTCATATTTAAAGGTCTCTAATTTAAGTTATATTTGAAAATCTTTGGTAAACCTTGTTTTTCAAGTTTCATTTGTTTCTCTCTTCTAAAATGGAACATCTCATGCTATAAATCTTTATCCCCTAAATATCTAAATGGTATGTTCTTTTCTATTATTTGGTTTAGTCTATTATGGTCTGAAGGGTGGAAAGGGTCAGACTACAATATACATGTATTTGAGTTTTCAATGCCTTTAGTTACAAAGATTCTAAACGTTATTATGTTCAGAACCAAGGCACCTGTTAAATATAGAAGTCAGCACACCTGATATAGATTATATTCTTCTTAAAAATAGATCACCGATCTAATGTTGTATGAAATTATATCGAGTTTGGTATTTAAATCTACCCTGACATGAATTTAGATATTCTCCTGTAAATAATTAAAATACAAGTTTTCAATAAACACACACTTCAATAAGTTTGTATACAGATTATGAACTTACGCCCAGGTATATTTATTTTACCTGAAAAATTCTAAATTGAAATCAATGTTCCCATCAAAAGAAGTAAACAGAAATTTAAAAATATTTTATTTTTTAAAAGGATTTTTTCACTGATGCTCTAGATCATGATTAAATATTTGCAGAAAGAAACAGGAAACCTTTATTTAAAAAGTCTCTATTACCAGTATTTTGAAAGACATATTCTTTTAGAAAAACTTTTTATTTACCTGGGTATGTACATGTATATCCAGTGGATGCAATTTAATCTACATGTAAATGAATGGTGGATGACATATCATTCCTTTCTCTCTCTTTCTCTCTCTCTCTCTCTGTCTCTCTCTCTATCTGTATCTCTGTCTCTCTCTCTCTCTTACTCTCTCTCTGTCTCTTACTCTCTCTCTCTCTCTCTCTCTCTGTCTCTTACTCTCTCTCTGTCTCTTACTCTCTCTCTCTCTCTGTCTCTTACTCTCTCTCTCTCTCTGTGCGTGCGTATTCTTTCAACAAGTATTTAGCATTTACTGAGAACCTCATAGATCTTGAGATAGCGAGTGCCCCTTCACTTAATATTTAGATTTTATTCTTGGTTGACACTAAATACATGTATTTAGATTCTACTGAAAACAGTACAAGTCTTGGATGATATAATCACATTTTCATGTTAAATCTTATATATGACTTATCAAATAATCGTAATATAAATGACGAAATCCCAAGAGGAAAACTAAATATATAATACTTTGCCTATTTCAAGTAATGTTCTCTTATACCTAAAATATCTTGAATGGAATTTAAAACAACAAAATAATACACAAATCATTGAAAGTTCTTTGTCTCTTTATAAATATGAAAATAAAAACTTGCCTGAGTCTAGCGATGCACTGTTTGATATTTATTTAACTCTTAAAATCAATTTACCAGCATATAAACATAGTTAATTATAATATAAACAAAGTCTAAATGTGCTGTTATGTAAGACAGGTACAGTTGTATTACTGGATTATAAAAATTGGCAATCAATTTCAATACAAGAGAGATAACTCCAACTGTATTGTAGCCAACAACAATAATAACCTAGAAAAAAACATCTCAGGAGCAGATTCAGATAAGGACAGATTCAGTCAAGGTTAATACAAGAGGGCAAAAAATGTGTAATACATTTCATTTTTCTGTAAAAAAGTGGAGAATTAATAACAAATTACCAAATTTTATATTTTAAATAAAAAGATTAAATGACAGAAGAAAAACCAACAGAAATCAAAATAAATAAATAGCACATCCATACACAAAATAATCAACAAACACAAAACACAGCAACAGCAACTGATCTCCAATTACATGAATTACTGTAGACAGCAAAATATCAAAATCTGAAGAAAAAACATTTTGCGATTAACTGACTTACTTTTCAATATTCTCTGGGTTATTAAAACTTTTCCTTCTTTTTCTTTCCCCAGCTTGTTTCAGCTACAAAAAAAATAAGTGGGATTTTATAAAAAATCTTAACATGTATCAGAAATATTTATATTACATTTACAGTGTTATAACAGCCAGGGTGGGGTCCAGTAAAATTGCCGTTATATCAAGTATGCTGTTATATCAAATTTCAAGGCTTGGCACCAAAATAAGACTGCATAAACATCCTTTGTTGTTAAACTCCTATTAAATATTAAACCTTAATTCAATATGATTGCATAAATGATATAAAATAACTACAACAAATAAAATTGTTTTTACATTTATTTTCATTCCATCAATCTAATAAATTATGGCAACAATTTTTAATTTTTGATGCTTTGATAACAAGCCATTTTTACAGGTAAAATGCACGTTTGTTGCCAAAAATCACTGCTGGTGCTGGAAATAAAATAATCTATTATATCAAACAAATTAACATGAATGTAAATGAAATTTCTGCTGTTAACCAAAAAGCTATTATATCAAGTGCTGTTATAACAAGAGTTGACTGTACATATAAACTTATACATACAGATGATAAAAAGAGTTGTCAGAAGACAATAAAGCTCACAGGAAATGGGTGTAAATTTTCAAAATAGGTATTTGACCTTCAGCTGTCAAGTCTTAAGGTCAGGGTACGGTTAATATTTTGATTCCTTCCGCTAAGGCTAAAAGTTTCAAAAAGTAGGTCAAATTCCAAAGTCAAGGTCACTAGGTCAAAAGTGAAGACACTAAATGAAAGCCCTGGTCATATGAAATCTATATGTGAAATATCAAAGACCTATCCCTCATGGTTAAAAAGATATAGCCAAGGTCATATTTTTAAAAAGTAGGTAAAAGTTCAAGGTCAGAGTCATTAGGTCAAAGGTTCCAATTGAAAGCTCTCTTCATGTGAAATTTAGATGCGAAATATCAAAGGCTTATCCATCATGGTTTAAAAGAGTTTAAAGTTTTTCAAAAAGGTCATATTCTAAGGAAAAGGTCACTAAGAAATTTCTAAGGTCAAGGTTACTAGGTCAAAAGTCATAGTACCAAATGAAAGCTCTGGTCATGAGGAATCTATATGTGAAATATCAAATTCATGTCCCTGGAAGTTGAAAGATATAGGCCAGGTTAACAGCACAAGGACAACAATGCCACCAGGGGTATGGCATCAGCTCTCCAGACTTTTGTCCTGGCAAACTAAAAATTAACTTCAAATTTGTAATATTTGATCATATATCAACAAAAGTTTTTATAGTTTTGAAATCATATTACACTGGTAAAGTACAGGTCATCTAGGGAATTTTCTGCTACATCATACAGTCTGGCACCCTGGTATACAAATGATAATCATTGAGAATACTAGTAAATCAAAGTAAATCACCAAATATGATGTGTTTAGGACATAAAGATTTATGGAGATGTGAAACTAAGCCATGGAAGTAATTGAATATAAAATCTCCCCTTTCCTGAAAAAATAATATGCTATAGAGAAGTGGCACACCTGTGGCCAGGTGGTTAGAGCTTGTGGCACTGGTGGTAGGTGAGTGTGGTAAAAAACACTGATATAACAATACTGTATACAAGATTTTTCATGTTAGCAAAAAAAAAAAAAATTAAGAAAGCTGATAAAACCAATGAAACATGCACAACACATGTACATGTATGCACACACACACACACACACACACACACACACACACACACACACACACACATACACACACACACACACACACACACAAAAATACACAAATATATACAAAAGACTAATTCAGTGATAATTCTATACTAACCCTGTTTTGAAATAAAAGGCCATTTAATGATTTATATATATCCATATATTCAACTTGTTATTTTCACTTGCAATTCATTTTCTAGTAATTTTTATGTATTTCTTTTCATTTATGTTTTGTATCTTATGAGAAAAAAATTATTCTGTTGTTTATTTTGTCTTAATTCTTATTTCTAACAATGACAGTCAACACAAATAATATCCCAGTGAAAAATCAAACTAGGCACATCGAATCTGGACGGTTTGTTTATAAGGCGATTTTTAAAAATGTTTGTGTGATGAACAAAACTAGACAAAAAGGTCTTATACAAATTGATGGTAATATTATACTGCTTCATAATTTCTTGCAATGTCATTGGTCAATAAGCAATGAGTATTTTGACTATGTATTCCTAGCAAGACGGAGTAGTGGATTGACATTTAAAAGAAAAATCAACAACAGAAATGAATAAGCGTATAGTTCATTTTCATCAAGTGTAATAAAATCTGTTCAGATCAATCACACATTTAAATGTACGGTAGTCTAAAATGTGCAGAATCAAATCAACATTATATCTACACAGATATTGGAATATTTGTTTACAGTTATTCATCATATAAAGACTATCTTCTTCCTTTAATGCAGTGAATTGGTATAATATAATAGATAAAACATCCCTGAGAGGGTGGTAGTCTAAATTATCAGCACCTTGAAAGTCATTGTCAATATTGGCTTCCCCTTGGTTGACAATGTGCTTTTTAAGGGTGACAATTTCCGCTACCACTTGTTCAGGAAAGTTATACAGCTCACCCCTGTTATGTATTTATATAATGCTCTTTAAGTTAGATGAGCTTAAAGTCAGATAATCAAGACAGACATCAGGAGTCTATATTAATATTTATTTAAAAACTAAATTGAAGGGTTTTAATTCTTAAAGATACTCAAGTTCATACTTGTAATATTAAGATTTTTCTGTACATAATTGAATTATACTTTGCTTTTCTAAAAAAAAAGAAAACAATAACAAAAAAACAAAACAAAAAAAGAAAACAAACAAAAACCTCAAAAACACTCCCCTAGGGAAATTACTGATATGGTCCTAAGTTCATGAATAGACCATTTCACTTGGATGGGGTGACACAACGATTACTTATTTTTTTATTTTTATCCTCTGTTGAAAATCAAGCATACAACAGTTTACAATAAGTTTGTAAGGACATTAATTTGTTCGACCAAATGCAAAAATACACTTCACCTTGTACAAAGTTTATTAAGCAACCAATTCTTGATGGACAGACTTGTTTACAGTTTAAAGAGAAAGAATACATTTGACATTAAAACCATTCAAAAACTTTAAAAAGTGTAAAATAACTGGATCTGAAGAACACCCTGCATATCTACAGTACCATAGACATATAACACAGTACATCTCTATGTCAATAAAGCGGTCCCATTAACACACCTTAACATCATTATAAATATCCGATTACCACATGATTTGCATAAATCTTACTTTACAACAGTACACCTCCTATGTTTCAAGTACTTACTGATATTATTTATGACTATGTTAAGTTCCCACAATCCTGGTTAAGTCGGAGGTGGAACATAAAAAACAATCACTTCACATTACACTGTAACTTGGCCAAATAAATAATGTGAGACCCAACTCCAGACATATCGTAATTGATATGTGTGAGAGTTTAAGTTTAAAAATCTGAAAAGAACCTCACAACTCAGAATTACAAAGATTAAAGAAAATCTCATGGTAACTGCAGTATATTGTACATATTTCCCAGACCAAAGGAATTCTTTAGCAGATGGATTTAGCTCTTGTAAATGTATCAGAGGGCTGAACAATAAAGGGGGATAACTCCTATTTTGTATCTCATCCTCTCCAGTATGTGAGCTAACCAGGTGATTGTGTCTGGTAAGGGCTTTGATCAGATACACCACAGATTGAATCATCTCTTATTGTAACCAGGTAAAATTATACACCTCAATTACAAGAATATGATTTTCATATGAAAATTGTAATTACTGTGAATCCAGATTATAATAAATGCAGCACTTTCTAACCAAAAACTTCAATATGGTTTCCTGCCAAGCACAATTAAGGTATAGGTCCCTAAGACCTTAAAGGTTTTCTTTTGCAGAATTTCATCAAATAATCATAAAATTTTTTTATTAACTGAAAAATATTGTATCACCAGTTAAGATGCACAAAGGCAGAGAAGAACTAAATTAACCTATCACCAAATGCCCGACATGGCACCTTTTGGCAAACTTTTCCATTATGAGGTCGCAATTATAAATGGCCTGTCAAACACATATGACATCACAATCAAATGATGTCCAAAAAGAGCATGGACAGCCTTGTGTCAGTCAGTTGGCAAAAGGTCTAAGATGCATTGTGAAAGATTTGTATAAACTATATACTAGTAAAACCTATGCAAGAGTGGAAACTCTGTGTCCAAGCTGTCAGAACATAGCACTTAAAACCATGAAATATCTTACTTTTGGCAGGGCAGGTTCAAGTCCTGCTGGAACCTAAGCTGATTCTGTGAGAAAGTTTGCCAGTTTAATTGCAGAAGGCTGTTGGGTCTCTTCCTGGTTAATTGTAATCAGGTTCTCTCCTCCACCATTAAAACTGACTGCCCCATATAACCATTCTGTGAGAAAGTTGCCAGTTCACTTGCAGAAGGCTGTTGGGTCTCTTCCCAGTTACATTGTAATCAAATCTCTCCTCCACCATTAAAATTGACCGCCCCCATATAACTGAAAAATTGTTGAAGATGGCATAGACCCCCATTAAAAACAAATAAACAAACTTCTGATGTTTACAGAGTAGGACAAAATATCTGGCCTAAGTCACTGTAATCCTGCTTGTTGTGCAAGTTTACAGAGTAGGACAAAATATCTGGCCTAAGTCACTGTAATCCTGCTTGTTGTGCAAGTTTACAGAGTAGGACAAAAGGCCTAAGTCACTGTAATCCTGCTTGTTGTGTGAGTGTACAGAGTAGGACAAAATATCTGGCCTAAGTCACTGTAATCCTGCTTGTTGTGCGAGTTTACAGAGTAGGACAAAATATCTGGCCTAAGTCACTGTAATCCTGCTTGTTGTGCGAGTTTACAGAGTAGGACAAAATATCTGGCCTAAGTCACTGTAATAGAGTTTACAGAGGACAAAATATCTGGCCTAAGTCACTGTAATCCTGCTTGTTGTGCAAGTTTACAGAGTAGGACAAAATATCTGGCCTAAGTCACTGTTATCCTGCTTGTTGTGCGAGTTTACAGAGTAGGACAAAATATCTGGCCTAAGTCACTGTAATCCTGCTTGTTGTGCAAGTTTACAGAGTAGGACAAAAATAAGTCACTGTAATCCTGCTTGTTGTGCAAGTTTACAGAGTAGGATATCTGGCCTAAGTCACTGTAATCCTGCTTGTTGTGCAAGTTTACAGAGTAGGACAAAATATCTGGCCTAAGTCACTGTAATCCTGCTTGTTGTGCCAGTTTACAGAGTAGGACAAAATATCTGGCCGAAGTCACTGTAATCCTGCTTGTTGTGCCAGTTTACAGAGTAGGACAAAATATCTGGCCTAAGTCACTGTAATCCTGCTTGTTGTGCGAGTTTACAGAGTAGGACAAAATATCTGGCCTAAGTCACTGTAATCCTGCTTGTTGTGCAAGTTTACAGAGTAGGACAAAATATCTGGCCTAAGTCACTGTAATCCTGCTTGTTGTGCGAGTTTACAGAGTAGGACAAAATATCTGGCCTAAGTCACTGTTATCCTGCTTGTTGTGCGAGTTTACAGAGTAGGACAAAATATCTGGCCTAAGTCACTGTAATCCTGCTTGTTGTGCAAGTTTACAGAGTAGGACAAAATATCTGGCCTAAGTCACTGTAATCCTGCTTGTTGTGCGAGTTTACAGAGTAGGACAAAATATCTGGCCGAAGTCACTGTAATCCTGCAGCAAGTTTACAGAGTAGGACAAAATATCTGGCCTAAGTCACTGTAATCCTGCTTGTTGTGCGAGTTTACAGAGTAGGACAAAATATCTGGCCTAAGTCACTGTAATCCTGCTTGTTGTGCGAGTTTACAGAGTAGGACAAAATATCTGGCCTAAGTCACTGTAATCCTGCTTGTTGTGCAAGTTTATCTGGCCTAAGTCACTGTTATCCTGCTTGTTGTGCGAGTTTACAGAGTAGGACAAAATATCTGGCCTAAGTCACTGTAATCCTGCTTGTTGTGCGAGTTTACAGAGTAGGACAAAATATCCTAAGTCACTCCTGCTTGTTGTGCAAGTTTACAGAGTAGGACAAAATATCTGGCCTAAGTCACTGTAATCCTGCTTGTTGTGCGAGTTTACAAAGTAGGACAAAATATCTGGCCTAAGTCACTGTAATCCTGCTTGTTGTGTGAGTTTACAGAGTAGGACAAAATATCTGGCCTAAGTCACTGTAATCCTGCTTGTTGTGCGAGTTTACAGAGTAGGACAAAATATCTGGCCTGTAGTCACTGTAATCCTGCTTGTTGTGTAACTAAAGTTCACAGAGTAGGACAAAATATCTGGCCTGTAGCAGGTTTTTTTTGGTTTTCAGGGCCGGGGCAGTTCCACTATAAGACCCCAATTCCAAATGTAACATGTTTTCCCAATTTCAGGCCAAATATTCCCATTTTTAATCTTAGTGAGAAAGGGAGTATCTTTTGTTATCAATACAGAAGATAAAGAAGAAAATAAAGAGTTTAATTTTCTTCAGTGAATAAGATGCAAAATCAAGCTTTGTAAAACTGAATAAACAAAAAATATCAGAGAAATTATCTTCATATATATTTCTAATGCTGTCAGATTTTCCCCAATTTGTGGAAAATATTGCATAATTACCAACTGGAAAGGTAAAGGCCCCTCTTTCTGGAGAGCAGAAAAAAAATGTGCAGTCACCGAAATCTTCAAAAGTGAGAGGTTCTAGTTAAAATGAAATACAACAGATTAAAAAGCAAAACAGCAAGTTCATCTCGGTTTACATATGGAAAAAACATACAACGACACATTCTCATTAGAAGCAGAAAATGGAGGAAAGTGTTGAAATCATTTTTGGTATGTTCATGGTTGCTACGTGATGTACACGAAGTATACAACAAACCTGTTATGTGTCTTTGGCTTTTTCTATAACATATGTACATTGCACTTTTTCATCATGGCAATTTGTTATTTGAGGTAATTCCCTTTACTGTTTTGCATAACATTTGGTATCTTTAAGTTACCAGGTGGGTGACAAATTTTCATTTGGTGTGTACACTTTCACTTCAAACACCATAAGTTCTCTTCAGTTGCCATGATGTATGAAGTATTAAGGGACAAATTTATAAAGCTATCAAAAAGTAAGTTTGTTTAATTGCTCTCTCCTGCGTGGTGGGATCACTTAGGTTCATCTGAATGTTAGTTTGACACACTTCAAAACATCAAACTTGTTTACAGAAAATACAACATATATAACAAAAAAATAACAAAAACAAATAAACAAAATGTTATCATGTGGAAAAAGTAAATGAAGATATCCAGTGTTAAATTCTTAATTCAGAAAATCAGAATTTGTTTATTTTCCTCAAAATTAAACTTAATATCCTATCTTTCATTACTGACCCTTCTTTTATTGTGATCAAAGATGTGTGTACTTGTCATGACTGAAGAGATCAAAATACAAGTTATGACAGACCTACATGAACTACCAAATAGAATTTTGACAGACCTATATCATGTGAATCTGAATAAAAGCTATAACAGACCTAGACCCAAATACAAACTACAGTAGACCTAGACCCAAATACAAACTACAGTAGACATAGACACAAATACAAACTACAGCAGACCTAGACCCAAATACAAACTACAGTAGACCTAGACACAAAATACAAACTACAGCAGACCTAGACCCAAATACAAACTACAGCAGACCTAGACCCAAATACAAACTACAGCAGACATAGACCCAAATACAAACTACAGCAGACCTAGACCCAAATACAAACTACAGCAGACCTAGACCCAAATACAAACTACAGCAGACCTAGACCCAAATACAAACTACAGCAGACCTGGACCCAAATACAAACTACAGCAGACCTAGACACAAAATACAAACTACAGCAGACCTAGACCCAAATACAAACTACAGCAGACCTAGACCCAAATACAAACTACAGCAGACCTAGACACAAATACAAACTACAGCAACATAGACCCAAATACAAACTACAGCAGACCTAGACCCAAATACAAACTACAGCAGACCTAGACCCAAATACAAACTACAGCAGACCTAGACACAAAATACAAACTACAGCAGACCTAGACCCAAATACAAACTACAGCAGACCTAGACCCAAATACAAACTACAACAGACCTGGACCCAAATACAAACTACAGCAGACCTAGACCCAAATACAAACTACAGCAGACCTAGACCCAAATACAAACTACAGCAGACCTAGACCCAAATACAAACTACAGCAGACCTAGACACAAATACAAACTACAGCAGACATAGACCCAAATACAAACTACAGCAGACCTAGACACAAAATACAAACTACAGCAGACCTAGACCCAAATACAAACTACAGCAGACCTAGACCCAAATACAAACTAAACAGACCTAGACCCAAATACAAACTACAGCAGACCTAGACCCAAATACAAACTAAACAGACCTAGACCCAAATACAAACTACAGCAGACCTAGACCCAAATACAAACTACAACAGACCTAGACACAAATACAAACTACAGCAGACCTAGACCCAAATACAAACTACAGCAGACATAGACCCAAATATCAGCTATTGCAAACCTACATGTACAGTCAAATACAAGCTTTGACAGATCTGGATCAGAACATACATGACAATAAAAGCCACGATAGACCTAGACCCAAATACCAGATTTGACAGACCTATATCATAATACAAGCTACAGATTTAAACCCAAATACAAGCTTTGGCAGACCTAGATCAGAATACAAGCTACAGATTTAGACCCAAATACCAGCTTTGGCAGACCTAGATCAGAATACAAGCTACAGATTTAAACCCAAATAAAGCTTTGGCAGACCTAGATTAGAATACAAGCTACAGATTTAGACCCAAATACAAGCTTTGGCAGACCTAGATCAGAATACAAGCTACAGATTTAAACCCAAATAAAGCTTTGGCAGACTTAGATTAGAATACAAGCTACATATTTAGACCCAAATACAAGCTTTGGCAGACCTAGATCAGAATACAAGCTACAGATTTAGACCCAAATACCAGCTTTGGCAGACCTAGATTAGAATACAAGCTACAGATTTAGACCCAAATACCAGCTTTGGCAGACCTAGATCAGAATACAAGCTACAGATTTAAACCCAAATAAAGCTTTGGCAGACCTAGATCAGAATACAAGCTACAGATTTAAACCCAAATAAAGCTTTGGCAGACTTAGATTAGAATACAAGCTACATATTTAGACCCAAATACAAGCTTTGGCAGACCTAGATCAGAATACAAGCTACAGATTTAGACCCAAATACCAGCTTTGGCAGACCTAGATTAGAATACAAGCTACAGATTTAGACCCAAATACCAGCTTTGGCAGACCTATATCAGAATACAAGCTACAGATTTAAACCCAAATACAAGCTTTGGCAAACCTAGATTAGAATACTAAGTGTCCAGATAGCACAATTATTTGTGCACTTGCTTTTCACCAATGTGATCTTTTTTATAGGAATACAAGCTGAGACAGCCCTAGAGTCAAATATAAGCTGTGATGGCCCTTGATCAGAATCAAAGCTATGGTTTAGATCAGAATACAACTACTATGTCAGATCTGTAACAGAATGCAAACTATGGCAGACCTAAGTTGTGATGAATCTACATGCAGATCCCAAATAATCTGAGATATATCTTCAGACCTAAAACAGAATGCAAGTTATGGCAGACCTAAGCTAAGATGGATCTACATGAAGATTCCAAATAAACTGAGCTAAATCTTCAGTTTTGGAACAGGTAGTGATTGGTTTTTTTATCAAACTCACAACCTAAGTGAGTTACAACTTAAGTTTGTTGAGATCAAGATCCAGCACGTAAACAATGGCTAATGCCTGTAGCATGTCAAACAAAATAATTCCTTCTACTGAAGATGTGATCTCAAACTATGAACAGCCTCATGATGCAGCATGTTGAATATGAAAATACATGTTCATATGAATGTTTGCTTGTCATGTTCATATGAATGTTTGCTTGTCATGTTCATATGAATGTTTGCTTGTCATATCCATATCAATGTTTGCTTGTCACGTTCATATCAATGTTTGCTTGTCACATTCATATCAATGTTTGCTTGTCACATTCATATCAATGTTTGCTTGTCATGTCCATATCAATGTTTGCTTGTTATGTTCATATCAGTGTTTGCTTGTCACATTCATATCAATGTTTGGTTGTCATGTTCATATCAATGTTTGCTTGTCACGTTCATATCAATGTTTGCTTGTCACGTTCATATCAATGTTTGCTTGTCACGTTCATATGAATGTTTGCTTGTCACGTTCATATCAATGTTTGCTTGTCACGTTCATATCAATGTTTGCTTGTCACGTTCATATCAATGTTTGCTTGTTATGTTCATATCAGTGTTTGCTTGTCACGTTCATATCAATGTTTGCTTGTTATGTTCATCAATACAATGAGGGTACAATAACATGCTATGCCTACTGTGACAAGCAGCCTCAGTTCTATGTTTCATCAATAAGACCAGTGACTTTCACTCTGTATGCTGAGCACTTTGTGAAGGAACAGGTTCCACTGTTTTCCAAAGTCTTAGGTACCAGAATCGAACTCAGGACCTTCCACTTTCAAGCTGAATTACATCTATGTCTGCATCATAAATACCAATAACAAGGTAGCAGTCCCCAACCAGGTATAGAGAAAAGTATGTCAGGAATACCGTATACATGGAAATTTTCATCCTTTTATGACAGGAAGCATGTTCACTCCGTCTTAAATTCGCTCTAAATCACCATAGTGCCATGGATACCATGGATGTCTGTGTTTCAGTTATTTAGCTTGTAAATTTCGCTTTTATTTTAAATTTGTCTTCACATCTTAGGACAAAAATGGTGAAAATTAAACATGAGCAAAAAAGATCATACAAGTATATAGTAGTGAAAGATCATACAAGTTTATACATCCATGTGTTTCTAAATTTCACAATATGATCAGTGTCATTGGATCACAATAGATCACGAGTGACCTAGATATGTACATACATTCTTTACTAATTAAATGAATTCTCAAACGTTCTTTTATAATTATTTACATTCATTAATTTGTGATAATGGAAGAGTAAATATGGTTACAAACTCTAGATTATAATTGATTTCTTATGATACATGACTATTGAAGCACTTAGTTAAGGTTTGTGTATTTTCCCAAGAAATTTTCTTCAGATATAGTGAAAATAAATTTGAAGTTTTATATCAAATATTTCCTGACTGTGTTGGTGCTACCACCTAAATCTCACTTCAAATATTACAGTTTACTTACAGGAATCATCAACAAAGTGTTGATCTTGACAAAAGTCAATATTTAGAAATATATATCAAATGTCAAGTTTGTGGTCAAGAGACAAATTTACTGACCTACTACTATATACAATACACAGTCTAAATTAGGCTGTAAGTTTGGGAAAGTTGTAAACAAAAAGCTGACTGAAATATTATCAACCCCTGGTGTAAAAAAAATAAATGTATGCACCTGTTCTTCTCATTTAGTAACCAATGTCACTTGCCCAGCTACCATTTTATCTTGCTGAAGGAGGAGGGGAGGTTAAGATAGAAATTCTGATACTTGCCCATAGCCAGATCATTATTTTTTTCTATTTTATTTTGTTTTTTGTCTGCTATCTAGAAAAGCTTGAAAGTTGTCAGAGAAACTATAGAATTTGCTCATATTAAGTTGCAAAATGTTTTGCAATTATTAATCTTAATTAATACAAACTGAATGTAGTCAAACTTGTCTATAAAGGTCATTCAAGGGAACAGGCAAAGTAGCCATTATAGACGAGAGGCATTTATAAAGAGGTTTATTCATTATTAAAAAGTTTACAAGGGTTGTGTTTTAATGGCCTTTATAGGCAGATGCCCTTTTTACAGAGGTGACCTTTAATGTAAGTTGGAAAGTAATATCTTTATTTTGAATCTGAAAAAGTATGGTATTACAAATAGTAAACTTAGAAATACTGATCAGTTTTTATTTATCACAAGTTAACACATGCCAAACACTGCCAAACAAACAACTCACTTTTGACACAAAAGAGTTAATTGATAACATATACACACTCTCAGCACATGTGACTTGAATTTTAGTTCCCATGTCACAATAGGCATGGATCATTCAAATTATTTATTTTGTTTGTTTGGTTTTTTTTAACATTACATCAAGGATTTTTCAATTATACTGTCACCAGCTTTGGGTGAAGTGCCACTAATTTTGACTTGTGCCAAGGACTAACACACGGCGTCTGCCATAATACAGAAGCCCTCATTCATAAGACACATGAATTTCACTTTGTTTGCTGAATGTTTGGCAAAGGAACACTCACTAATAATAAGTCTGGTATGACACAGTACCTGGAATCAAAGCTGGTACATGTAGCTTCCATTTGCAAGTCAAACACTCTATCGCTAGACCAACACAAGTAGTGCTCATTAAAAAAAACCTCCCAGTACCATAACACATGTCAATATTTGTAGCATTTCATCTTTAGTTGATGACATTTCCATATATGTAATAACAAATTGACAATTCTTGGAACAATGATAAAGTGAAAAAAACATGGTAGGTATGACATGGTGAACGTCCACAGCATGGGTTTAGATTTATGATACTTCATAATTTATGATACCTTTAGCTGGTGACAATCTTGGCTGGAGGTAAAACAACATTGTAATAAACTCCAAAAAAGAAACCCAAATCAAAGGAAAATGGTCGCATCACTGTAAGTTTTTCTTATATAAAAATGATTTATGTAACAATTGCCTGAAATTTTCTAAGCTAAAACTCAGAAATCAATACCTTGGCAGACACTCTGGATAAAAAAAAGAAACAATAAAGCAATACATAACCGTAAAATCAAATAAATCTGCGTTGATTAGCACTACATTTATATAGCAGTCATTTGGTTATTGACATTGTTTCCTACTTCAGATAAAGACAGCATTTAAGCGTTTTTTTAAATTGCAAAAACTTCCTGAACAAAACCTTGATCACAGTAATGATCGATCAACGATACTTTACTAAAGTGATTTACACTGTAACGATGCATTTGATCACTTCTGTTGGGACATAATTTATCCCTGCCCTCTACAAGTTTATAACAGAATTCATTTTCTGTGAGAATTCAGGCTTTCTTTGTAGAGCAAAAACAACATCCAAATAAAAGTCAATGACATAATTCATACTTAGAATTTCAGTTATAAAATATTTTTTCTACAAATACATGTATAGAGGATATTTTTGATGAATAACATTTTTATTTCATAGTGTGATGCCGAAGGATAATATGTACACAAGTGTGTAGTTTGTCAGTGTTAAATATGTATTCTTCTGCCTCACAAGATGAAATAAAAAAGTTATCCATAAAAAAAAAACTGTGAATATTGTATACATGACATTTTTCATTAAAAAATTATCATCAAACAAGAAAAGTGTCACAAAATTTGATAAATTTTTTGACTGGACTAGTAAAAATAAAACAGTTTACATTGATTTTGCATGGAGTTTTAACAATTAAAAATAACAAATTTATTTAATGAATAAATAACTTATATTTCACTACAAAAAAAAATGTACGAGACGGTAAAAAACGAGGTCCCGTATCACAGTAGGTGTCAGCACGTTAAAGAACCCTCATTGCTCAATAACTGTAAGTGCCGAGCATAGGCCAAAATTTGAAGCCCTTAAATGAGTGAAAGATTCTTGAGTGGGACGTTAAACAACAATACAACAACAACAAGAGGCCCATGGGCCAGATCATTCACCTGAACTCTGTTGGTATCTTACAAATACAGGAATCTCAAATTTACAAATTATTTAAACACTCCTTAGGAGTGGAGTAAACTTAAAAATGAATGAAAATGACAAAGCTGGGAAAGATGTAGAAAACATGTTAAAAATTATTTTTCCAATCTGGCCAAAATTAACAAATTTGTAGATGTTCTTGAGTACTTACTTCCTATAAAGTTTCATCAAAATCCCTTTAGTGGTTTTGGAGAAGAAGTCGAAAATGTGGAAAATTACATTCCCCCCCCCCCCCCCTTCATTTTTGCAGTCTTAAAAAATTTATAAAAAATTAAAAAATAAAATTTCAGCAAAATTCTTACAGGACAGCATTTATCTACCAAATTACAAGTAAAACACATAAGATAAATGCATCATAATGAATAACAGGGGAGAAAATCAAAGAAATCATACAAAAATGATTGAAAATTACAAAGTGTAAAAAGACGTGCAAAACAAATCAAAAATTGATTTTCTGATTTCAACGAAATTAACAAATTTGAATCATACATCTATGTAGATCACTCAGATACCATTAGTTTTTCAATTCATTAAGCGGTTCTGGAGGAGAAGATGTTTAAAGAGGGATACCCCCTGGGGCCTCTTTTGCCCAACCCTAGATCCCCCCTGGGCTAATCGGGCCGAAATGAACAAGCTCGGTAGAGGACCTTGAGTATTTGCTTCCTATAAAGTGTTATCAAAATCCCTTTGGCGGTTTTGGAGAAGTCGAAAAATGTGAAAAGTTTACAGACAGACAGAATACGGACAAAAGGCGATCAGAAAAGCTCACTTGAACCTTCAGCTCAGGTGAGCTATAAACGACAACAACAAAAAATGTAATAAATCCAAATATATTAGGAAATTAAAATGTAATTTGAAAGTAGTATTATTGATCAAATTTTTGGAAATTTCACTGCATTAATACATACAGTGTATTTTCATCTATTTTACAATGTATACCTAATGATATGCTATGTTCCAGGAAAATTGTACTCTCTCTCTCTCTCTGTAACTATAAAATGTTAAAACATTTTTTATCCAATTAAAATCTACTGGTAATTGGGAAAAAGTAAAAAGTTTATTTATTCATTACAGGAGAAAGTAATGACATTAGCCTTTGGAAGATAGACTTAAAAACCTGTTTTTTTTTCATGCATGTTCTTATAGTGTCCTAGATCTAGGTTAAAATCAAGGTGGGAAAATATTGATGTATCTTTTCTATTTTAAGACACATAAGATGATACTGAACAATTCATTGTCTTCAGGAAGAACTTTGAAATCGGAAATAAAAACAAGACATGCATCTAAGGAATATCGACAAAAGTTTTCATTAAGTAATGCAAAAGTGATAGAGCTTCCGCTGGAATATAAAATGTGGTCCCAGGTTCACGTAACAATCTTAAAAATTAAGACTGAATCTTAGTATAAAAATAAACCTTTGGTCTGCTTCATCTGAATTTTAAATTTGCTGTTGGAGGCATTCTGCAGTATGTATGACATGCATGTATACAGTAAAACCTGTCTTGAAAGACCACTCTCATGAAAGACCACCTGTCTTTTAAGACTATATTCTGGAAACCACTTGGTTAAATAATCCTTCACATAAAACCTCAACCTAGTCAAATTTGAGATTTTTTTTTCAGAAAAGCTAAATATCTGAAGCATCACGTAATGGCAATATAGCATAATAGATATTTTCTTAAAGACAATATTTTCAAAATGTTGGAAAAAATGTACATACATGTAACATATCAGTTTATTTTGTCTGATATAAAAGACCTCCTGTGTTACCTGCTAAAACAC
Source organism: Atrina japonica (assembly GCA_030159075.1). NCBI lineage: Eukaryota > Metazoa > Mollusca > Bivalvia > Pterioida > Pinnidae > Atrina > Atrina japonica. Next base: position 1,587,895 of record BROG01000074.1, on the reverse strand, counting down.
ACAAAATAAAGAGTAGAACTAAAATTTACCCATCATTGGCCATTGACTGGTATGCCACAGACAAAAAATGTTTTATGTAAATATGTACTTTGACCATCACAGATGTTGTCATCAATTTATCTTGTACCAACAAGGAAGAAGAAACAGGAAACACATACCAGGTGATCTATTTTTACTACAGATTTATTTACAGGTGGTAAGTTTTACTAGATCTACTACACCACGCAATGAGTTATTAACAAAATAATAAAAAAAAAAAAACACATTACCTTCCAGATCATGAACATTAAGACTAAGCATTATGTGTAGGCAGGAAGTTTTCAGTTCAAGTTTAGGGGCATTTCTAGAAGTTCAGGAGACAAAATCACCAAGTTCATGGATTTATGTCTATCATATGATGACAAAAATCATCTACATTGGAATATGTCTTGAGAGACCACCCCAACTAAAATGTGGTTTACATTAGACAGGTGGTTTCTCATAACAGGTTTTATAATGATTATTTCAATAAGTGGTTTTCAAACTGTGGTCTCAAATGTCAGGTGATTTTTATCAGAGTGGTACCTCAAGACAGGTTCCACTGTATTACATGTATGTGCCTTTTTATGTATCTGGAGTGAAATAATTGAGTGTTGACACTGAACACAAGGTACAGGCTGAATTGACCCTATTGACCACCTGAACTAGTGTCTGACCTACAAAACTGCTTACAATGGGGTCACAGAATTAACAGTTCTATCACTCTTCCCCAACAGGTGCTTCATACTAAATTTGAAAAGAAAAGGTTCAGTATTTTTTATTTCATATATTTGTAGGTTTAGGCCTATGTATGATGCATACCTTCAGTATACATGACAATAGATACCAAAGAATTATATTAGGTCAACTGAGTAACTAAGGTGACCAAGACTCGGGTGACCACAAAATGAAAGTGTAAACACAACGAACATATGAGATGTCAATTTCAAGGTAATATGCATATTAAATGTTAAATTTTAGGTAATATTCACAAATATTCAAATGGTTTCTATCTTGGCAACCAGTTGTATAGGAAATGTATTTAACCGATTTGACATTTGTGTAAAGCCGATTTCATTTACAGAAGATTTAGACAGAAGACATAATAAGATCTGCAACCTCATTCCATATATGTCAAAAATATCTTTTGTAATAAAGGTGTATTAAACATGACTTTTATAAACATTCAACTTTGAATTTGTCTACTCTCCCTCAGACACAACTGCAATTACAATTTTCAATTTCCTTTTATAAATATAATAATCAATACACGTCCTATTTATGATCACTACCGACAAAATTACATAATTAAAAGAGGCAGTTTGTTACAATTATTGTATGCGAAGTGGTAATTGCAAATTGATTGCAAACTATATCTACTGGTCGCTTTTATTATTTTAGGTTAAAGTTGATCGATCAAGGAGTGCAATTTATGCAGTCATAAATAATCTTAAATTTCAATCTTAACAGCAGGTAAACAACAATAAAAGAACAATGACATTCCCCACGAAATCACTTTTGAACGTACAATTGAAAGTATGAAAATATAACGAGCTCATAAGATGTATCATTCAAGCATGATGACTTTCTCATGTACATGTACAGTGTTTTGCTTTCGGTTGTCTTAAAAACGAAAATGTACTTAAACCTCCTTAACAGATCTTACAAAAAAATCTTACAAGCTTTAGACAGGTAATTTCTACCACATTACACAGACAAAATGATTAAGATTTAAATATATATATATATATATATATATATATATATATATATATATATATATATATATATATATATATATATATAAAATTTATAAAGGCCTCCATGACCAAGAAGTTAGAGCATTATGGTTTAAACCATGAAGTCGCTTACTTCTAGTCAGTGGGAGTCCGAGTCCCACTGGAATATGAGCTGATTTTGTGAGAATATTTGCCAGTTTACTTGCGGAAGGCCGGTGGTCTCTTCCTAGGTACATTGTAATCGGGTTCTCTCCTCCACTACTAAAAACCGGCAGCCACCATATAACTGAAAAGTTGTTGAGTGTGGCATACATGTAACGCCATATATATTTGTTTGTTTGAAGATTTTTACACAACATATAAAAAATGATTATATTTTTATTTAATTTTAAATATTCTTTAACATTAGGTCATAAATTCACTTTTATTTTAATTTTAAGTGGTCATATATATTATATCTAAATTTTGCTCGTTTTAAAACAAAATGGCATACAATGACTTATTATCCATACTCTAGTATTTCATAGTTTACAAAATTAACAAATTTTAAGTAAAGAATTATACAAAATTAAATATCTATAGCTATCATAAAAGAAATTCTCCTGAAAATTCAGAAAAAACTTTTCGGGAACATTACAAAACTATGAAACTTCACCGAGACAGGATTAAACACACTTTTTTATGAAGGATAATGGAAAATTCTAAACAATTTCTATCAATAAAGTTTGCATAGTATCAATAATACATGTTAATTATTTAAAAAGAAATATATATATATATATATATTTATATACACTAATTTCAAAGCATCTCACTGAAAATAAATTTTTAGAATTGATAAGAAATCATTACCCTCTGTCTTGCGTGTAAAATAGTTCCGACCCCTATATGGGTCTGTGATCTTTTACCCCTCCAATTCATAAGATGTTTGCCATCTTCCACATCATCCTCACCCTCTATAAGTGGAATACATCCACCCACAGTTAAGGGTCTAACGGAATTATTCATTTTCTTCTTCAACACTTTTTAAAGCCTCTCGTTTAAAACTTCAAAACAGAATATTTTCGATTTTTTCTTACAATTAAGAAAAAGTTTCAACATCCATTTCACAAAAATTAAATTTAAAACAACTGCAATTTGTTCACTCTTTTGTATGGAAACATTAAATTTTGTACGCACAGTTCACAGACGTTCAAATTAGATTAATTGTATTTCTTCCTGGCCACAATGAATGTAAAATAATTAAAAAACTCATCTACCTGAGCATACAGGTATCAGAATAAAAATTACGAATCATGCATCACTTGGAATACTTGAGTTGATCTAAAGTCACGCAAAATAAAATTAAATCATATGTCAGCCAGACTATTTACAGTTTTATTTGCCATTCTACAAGGGGTGAACTCAAAACATGCTCAAGGATAAAAAATAGAGTATTGATAAGCTCTTATCACGGAAATCGGGTCATTTGTGAAGAAATGGGCATAAGTAAACAAAATATATTATTAGAAAGTAATAAATTCTGAGGAATTATGCTGTAAACTTATCAAGTGCTACACTGGGTCTGACTTTTTGTATTAACGACAGTAAAGAGGTTATTTCTGGTCAACTAACTATAACAGGTTTGTATAATCAATCTTATTAAAAAGCAAACAGAACTAAAGACAAATGGTAAATAAACTCTTAAACACAAATTGAAATGTCATATTCATCTATCAGATTAAAACACTAAACTGACTAGGTACACTAAGATTAGAGACTACTCTTTACTTGCTTTAGGAATAGAGGAAGAAGAACCATGCTACTTTGTTTATGGGATGAAAAGTCATAGGCCTGAATACACATGTGATAGGTCAGATCTCAAAATTTGGGATCACATATAGTTTGGGCAAATATGGCATGAAAATCACAGGCTATCATTTGATGAAATTTAAAAAAAAAAAGACAAGATCATGTGTCACAGGCAGGGGTAAGGTAAAAAAGGCATATATGAGCCTGTATCGCTAACCTGGTTTTGAACTAAAGAACTGGTTCCAAGACTGAGAAGATGTGCGTGTGTTCCAATATTTCCAATATTAAACCAAAATTACCAATTCAGGAGTAATTTTTCAACCAATCAGCATAAACCATTTGGTTCACATATACATGTAGCGATATACCAGTATATATCCGCCATCTTGAATGTCAATAAGTTCAGTAGTTCTTGACAAGAAAATTTTGTTTGTATACGTATTTCCCATAGTGTCCATTATTAAACTGTCTCCAAACTGGGCTTCATTTTTCAAAGTGAGCATAAAGTAACAACATTATGAGATCATAAAAGAAACAACATATTGTTCTGCAATATTTGACATCAATCAGTTGAGTGACTTTGGAAAAAAGTTCTTGTATGTTTTCCAATTGGGGCCTCATTTATCAACAAATGAGCATGAAAGGAGTAACATTATGTGAGCATGTAACAAGCAACATGTCTGTATTATCATAAAGGATAATTAACTCACTGACCCCTGAAAAACATTGGACTGTTCTGTAAATCAATGACTTAGACCAGCCCAAATGTGTCTTTAGGGGTGAATGGGTTAAGAGTTTGCACAGGCCAAGGTGGACACTGATAATGACAGTGATGGATGCCATAGATGACAATAACATACATGGTTCTTTGGATTCAAGTAGCTAAAAAAATACTCGGCAACGGGTATAAACAAAATAACTAAAAACATCTTCGAGGTTTTCTTTTGTTTCTTGTTTTTGTTTTTGTTTTGTTTTTGTGTAAAACACCACAAATATGACAAAAGCAAACAAATATCGATAATAAAACATTTTTCATTTAAATGACAACTTCTAACTACTCTGCATTATAGTATAAAATCTGTGTGAAAAATATTCTGTATAATACATTTTTTATACCCGTATATGAAATTGATTTTGAGATTTTGTATTGGCTCTTGAACAATGTCTATGGAACCTTGTGTACGGTACAAAGTGATTACATATGTTAAGTGTTTTAAACTTCGTGTATGACAAGACTATTAGCATGAATGAAAATATGATAAACTAGCACTCCACTTGATAAAGCTCTAAAAACAAACCAAAAGGTAATAGTCAATCTCGGGAATGTTCATTCAGTAAAAAAAAAAAATAGACGTTAAAAAAGAACAAAACATAAACCTCATCATAGGCATGTGACAAGGATTTTAGCTCATTTATTTTATTTCTAAATTCTTAAATGAATATTTTTCTTTCTAGCACTAAAAAAATGGAGCCAGGTGAACTGAATAAAACAATCAATATCATATCCAATTTTAAATATCTTATCAATGGACATATTTCTAGTTACACAAAAGCTGTCAAAATTCCATAGATAAGACAATATAAAGAATCTTCTCAAAACCAAAGAAAGTACACAAAGTAAATAAAACAAAAACCAAAGAAAGTACACAAGTAAATAAAACAAAAACCAAAGAAAGTACACAAAGTAAATAAAACAAAAACCAAAGAAAGTACACAAAGTAAATAAAACAAAAACCAAAGAAAGAACATAAAGTAAATAAAACAAAAACCAAAAGTAAAGTAAAACAACAAAAACACAAAGTAACATAAAACAAAAACCAAAGAAAGTACACAAAGTAAATAAAACAAAAACCAAAGAAAGAAAGAACACAAAGTAAATAAAACAAAAACCAAAGAAAGTAAAGTAAAACAAAGAAAAACAAAGTAAATAAAACAAAAACCAAAGAAAGAACATAAAGTAAAAAACCAAAGAAAGTACACAAAGTAAATAAAACAAAAACCAAAGAAAGTACACAAAGTAAATAAAACAAAAACCAAAGAAAGAACATAAAGTAAATAAAACAAAAACCAAAGAAAGTACACAAAGTAAATAAAACAAAAACCAAAAAAAGTACACAAAAATAAACAAAAACCAAAGAAAAACCAAAGAAAGTACACAAAGTAAATAAAACAAAAACCAAAGAAAGTACACAAAGTAAATAAAACAAAAAACCAGAGTAAAAGAAAGTACACAAAGTAAATAAAACAAAAACCAAAGAAAGTACACAAAGTAAATAAAACAAAAACCAAAGAAAGTACACAAAGTAAATAAAACAAAAACCAAAGAAAGTACACAAAGTAAATAAAACAAAAACCAAAGAAAGTACACAGAGTAAAACAAACAAAAACCAAAGAAAGTACACAAAGTAAAACAAAGAAAAACCAAAGAAAGTACACAAAGTAAATAAAACAAAAACCAAAGAAAGTACACAAAGTAAATAAAACAAAAACCAAAGAAAGTACACAAAGTAAATAAAACAAAAACCAAAGAAAGTACACAAAGTAAATAAAACAAAAACCAAAGAAAGTACACAAAGTATATAAGTATATATATTTATATACTGGTAATTGAGAAGAAGATATCAAAGATGTACCATATTTTGACCTTTTTGGCCCATTTTGAAGTCCTTATGGGTCCTTGTTTTGCAAACTTGAAGCCTTTTTCCAGGACCAAATTTGGTTAAAATCTATCAAGTGGATCTAAAATAAATTGACAGACGGACAACATACGACACACAATGACAGACTTGGGCAATAGCAATATCTCACATGGTCCTCATGGACAGGTGAGCTGAAAATATAAAAAATTTTCCTGTTTGGGATATTTTGACATCAATTCTTCATGACTTTGACGATTCTAGGACTGATTGCTTTGGTTGTCAAATTAAAATCAAAGGTCATCTGTTGGAACTTCGGTTAATTAACACATTTAATTGTATATTGCAAAGTTGCATGACAGTTGCCCATTTACAACCAGTATTACATCCTGTTATTCTTATGGCAAGCTACAAACATATTGATGCTTCAGTACAAGCAATATGTTTGGTTGTGGTGTATCTTACATAGGACAAATCTATTACTCATTATCTACATGTAATTGGTAGTCATGTGTCTAACAGGGTCCACTCATAGTCATACAGACCCCTCCTTATCTACATCTAACAGGGTCCACTCATAGTCATACAGACCTGCACTCATTATCTACATCTAACAGGGTCCACTCATAGTCATACAGACCCCTTGTTATCTACATGTAACTGGTAGTCATGTACCTAACAGGGTCCACTCATGTAAATTGCAAAGTCATACAGTTACCCCTCATTACATCCTACTTATGTAATTGGTAGTCTTGTATCTAACAGGGTCCACTCATAGTCATACAGACCCCTCGTTATCTACATCTAACAGGATCCACTCATAGTCATACAGACCTGCACTCATTATCTACATCTAACAGGGTCCACTCATAGTCATACAGACCCCTCATTATCTACATGTAATTGGTAGTCATGTGTCTAACAGGGTCCACTCATAGTCATACAGACCCCTCCTTATCTACATCTAAGAGGGTCCACTCATAGTCATACAGACCTGCACTCATTATCTACATCTAACAGGGTCCACTCATAGTCATACAGACCCCCCTCATTATCTACACAGAGGGTCCACTCATGGTAGTCATGTGTCTAACAGGGTCCACTCATAGTCATACAGACCCCTCCTTATCTACATCTAAGAGGGTCCACTCATAGTCATACAGACCTGCACTCATTATCTACATCTAACAGGGTCCACTCATAGTCATACAGACCCCTCATTATCTACATGTAATTGGTAGTCTTGTGTCTAACAGGGTCCACTCATAGTCATACAGACCCCTCGTTATCTACATCTAACAGGGTCCACTCATAGTCATACAGACCCCTGCACTCATTATCTACATCTAACAGGGTCCACTCATAGTCATACAGACCCCTTGTTATCTACATGTAATTGGTAGTCATGTATCTAACAGGGTCCACTCATAGTCATACAGACCCCTCCTTATCTACATGTAATTGGTAGTCATGTATCAAATAAGTACCATTAATAGTCACACAGACCCTTTGTTACCTATGTAATTGGTTGTCTTGTATCTAACAGGATCCACTCATAGTTATACAGAGCCCTTGTTATCTACATGTAATTAGTAATCTTGTAACTAACAGGGTCAAATCATGGTCGTACAGACCTCTCATTATCTATATGTAATTGGAAGCCATGACTACAAATTGAGGTCTTTAGATTAAGTAGGCATGACAAGTTAGAGAACCCTCATTGCACTGGCATCAGTTCATAGCAGTAGGTCAAAATTTGTGGCACTTTACCTAAAGCTGGTGATGTGTCCATGTCAGATAAAAATTCTAGACAGAACTTGGAATGACACAAAAAATAGACACAAAACAAAGAACAATAATAAATTCTTTACTCTGTATAGTGCAACTTCACCTAAAAACCACCTCTTTTAGCAGACCACCTCCCATTTAAGATCACAAATATTTAATCTTTTGAACATTTCTTTAAAAATATTTAATAAGCCCAGACCCTTACTTAGGAAAACATCTCATTGTTCAAACCATTGTGTCAGTCAGTTAGGTGGTCTTAATAGCCAGGTACCGCTGTACATGTACAGAAATGTGTCGTAAGTCGGAGGTAAATGACCTTAACTTTTATATCAATGGTACTATATTTATGTTTGTAATTAGGTACTTGTCAGTAATAACAATACAAAATCACACGTTTACAGCAGTTTTGGATCTAAATTAAGAAAATATCTTTGTAATAGACACAAAGAATATGATACAGATTATTTTGAATTCTATTTGGTTGTTTTTTTTTTGTTTTTATCAAATTCAAACAGAAATTATATAGATGTAAAAAGAATGTAAATACAGGATTTTAATTAGAAGACACATGAAGTGACAAAGAGATGAATGAACTTGTAAATTTAGCAACAAAATTATAATAATACAGTGGAACTTCGATATTAAAACCACCTAGTAGTAGTAACTGACAGATACAAAGTGGTCTGATTAAAGAGGTGTTCTCTTAAGTGAGGTTCTGTACTTATTGAATATTTATCAAGAGACTAAAAACTTGTGGTCTGAAATGCGAGGTGGACTCCTCAACGAGACTGTCTTTAGTTGAGGTTCCACTGTACCTATATCATCTTACTTCCTGGAGCGACAAAAACCATGTTTATATAATAACGTAAAGGGACTTAGATCTGGGGTTTTTAAAAAAAAAAAAAACTTTTTGTTTTTTTAATACTTAGATTGAAATACAATAACAAATAAGATGTGTTTCTGAAACACAAATGCCCCTGGTCCCGACAAATTTTTGCAATGTCCTACATTTTGACTCCACCCCACCCCAGGGGCATATGATGTCAGTGAAGTGTGAGCAACCCTTAGATGAACTTACAGTCAAAGTTTGGCTATTGTATCACAATCCAAACTTGAAATATTGCACTTTATATGTAAGTGGGAGGGAATTATGGACAGACAGACAGACAAAAAGACAGACATTTAAATGATCCCAACACTAGATGTCCCAACAGACATTTTAGGCCACGGCATAAAAAGAGATATACACAAGTATAAAAATTCTTAAATTTCTATACAATTTTGTGAATATTGCTCGAGAAACCCAAGTTTGGCACTTTTTCAATTGTAATTGATTAACTCAATCTTACTATTTGAATATGCATATCACACTGGATGTGACCTTTTTTTCACAAAATATAATAGGAATATATGAATTTGTATGTCTGTGTATAGCTCTTATTTGTTATTGTACATCAAGTACTGTAAAGAAAGAAAAAATTGAAATAATTTTTTTTAGCACAGCAAATGCCCCTATAAATGATCTTCTAAAGGTGATATATTCAGTGAAATATTCCTAATACCAACTTTTATACAGTTAATAACATGCATTTTAGAGGTATATTAAAAACCAACATAAACTGAGATTACTGAAAGGTAAATATGAAAAAGAACAGTTGATACTGTCTCCGGCACACAAAAGGACAACTGTATTTGATGACGGCATGATCAACAACACTGCAAATAAAGCTTAACAAGATACAATGAGAAAGTGTACATAATTTGTGAGTTAAGTCTCTGTTCCTACGTATTTGGTATTTTTATGTACCACTTTATACACCTCTATAAGTTGCCTGATTTAAATACTGCATTATATATCAACAGTTACACACTCTTTCATGTATACTGAAAGTAATTAATCAAAATAATGGTCTCATTCTGAAACTGGAGTCCACAACAATTTTCCATGTTTGAAAACATCATTGAAACATTTTATGATCCACTTAATTTGATTACTTTAAAAGTGATTGACCATGACTGAATTGTTGGCAATCACAGTACTTTTATTTTCTCTTCCCAACTTACCATATTCAACCCAATAAGACCCCATAGTGCAGATTTACACACCTTTCTTTACACATGATTCAGAATCTTTTCTAGTCGGTTGACAAGGAGATATGGACCAGAAAATTGTAAGCAATAGTTTATCTCTAGTTCCCTAGCAACAAACAATTGTTGATACATGTAGGTGTCCTTGGTAATTACTACCGTGCCTTACAAAATATTAACTGCTTTACGTCAAATTGACTATTAATTGGGCGATGATAAAAGGAAAAAGTATAGAGATGAGGAAAAAGTAGTTAAGAAAGGGAATATGATTGGTCAATGATAGTAGCAATAGGAAATAGGGTTGGGAGATGATAGAAGGGAAAGGTCTCAGGGATGAGAGAAGGTAGGTGTGAAAGGTATAAGGATGGGAGAAGGTAGGATGGAATGGTATAAGAAGAAAAGAAGGTATGTTGGAATGGTATATGGATGAGACAAGCTCGTAGGGAAAGGTGTAAGGATGGGATAAGAAAGGAACAAAGGTAGAAAGATGGGAGAAGGGAGGTACTTTTGTAGGAAAGGTATAGAGATGGAAGACGGTAGGTCAGAATGGTATAAGGATGGGACAAAGAAGATGGAAAAGGTATAGGGATGAGAGAAGGTAACTGGGAAAAGCAAAATTATGTTATAACTAGAAGGTAGAAAAGAAAATAAGCAAAAAAGTAGGTAAATAGGAAATGAGATAGAGGAACACATATCTAGGTGGGAATGGAATGGAAAAAGGTGAGGGTAAGCAGGAAAGAAATTTTAATATGAAAAAGGTAGTTGAGGAAAAGAATAAACTTGAAAGGTAAAACTGAGATAAAGATGGATCAAACTGTATTTCGCTTGGAAAAATAAAGATGTCGGTAGTTGGACAGGGAAGGAACAGAATAAGAAAAGGCAGGAATGGAAAGAAATACAAATAAGTAAAAGTGAACAAGGATTATAACATGCTTTAATTTACACCTATGTTCTTGCTGCCTAGTGCCTCAAACAATGTGTAAAACTATTTAATCTAACGAAGACAAAGGTGAATTATTTATCTTCACTAATGTTTTCATTTCCTGTCAGGGAGTTTAAATTGTGAGATAAAGGAAATGTAGCAATAAAAAGATAATGGCTGGTGCAGGTGATAAGAGCTAAATGCTGATCCATTGGCTAAGAGGATGGAAATCTGAAGATTAAGAATTTTATAAGAAACATACAGCAGTAATGGCTCATGTAGAAGAGAGGCAATATTAAATAAGGTGTACAATGTATTTCACACATGTACATCTGTGTAAATGATGGAACATACAAGTATATTAAAGCATTCAATGTACATTTCACAAAACATACACACCTATTTTGTTCACCATGTAACTCACTTTAGGTATACAGACAAAGGAAAAAATTACAACACCATTCAATTAAAACCTCCATGTCTTCAGATGATATCCATGTTGTCAGATTAATAAAAAAGATAAATCAATCACAAATTTTGTTTTAATTTTATTAGTAAAATGACCATAGTTACTTTTAATTTTACCAAATTTAGCCCATTGTGATGTAAAATTCCCAATTGAAAGGGTACAAGACCTGACCCCCAAAAGGGTCTAGGCCTATTACCCCCTGCTTATCTGTATATTGGTCATTAAACTGCTAGCAAAATTCTCTTATATAACTTTTACAATATTAATGCCTTATATCACTAAAACATGGAGCGAGTTTGAGTATGGCCAACATTTAGTAATATTTGCCAGAGTTATGGGACTTTAAAACACTGAAATCGGCTTAGCTCTCCAGGTCATAATGATTCTCAAAACAAACATGTACAGTGGAACCTCACTATTCAATCCATCTAACTGACAGACTCAAAGTGGTCTGATGAGTGAGGTGTTACAGTGGAACCTTGTTATTCAGACCACCTGACTGATTGACTCAAAAGTGGTCTGATCACTGAGGTGGTCTCTTAAGGGAGTTCTGTACTTCTTAGATATTTATCAAGAGACTAAATATGTGTTGGAAGAAATGTGAGGTGTTCTCCTAAGTTAGGTTGTCTTTTGGCAAGGTTCTATTGTATCTTGTTTATTATGACAGTGTGTACCATGAACCCTACCAACCACCTAGGTTTGAGAATGTTCTGAACTTTAACTAATATAATCTGATTGGATCTGTGAACACTGTTCGTTGTTTTGGTGTTGGGTCCAGTTCTACAGACCAATATTTTGAGATACAGGGTTGAGCATTTGGCTTAAGAAATACTAACAAAGTTAAATTCTTATATTCACATGTTTCAAATATAATTTAGTTTGATTTCGGACCCACAATCCCAACACTTACAAAATGAACTTTCTACTGTTTAACATGTTACAGGTACAACAGTAAACAACAAATCATCTAAAACACCACAAACAAATCGCTAGTGGTGGTGCGTGATGTATACCTGTATTGCTGCAGTGTGGGGGCAACTTGATATATTTCACAGGACATGATAAATCTCTTGGAACAAAAGAATGAAATCAACCCATATACAAGTGAGAATCTTGTGTTGGTATAAAAGTAATATTAGTGTCACTTTCAAATACCTATTAATTTATCCAACAAGATTTACAGTTAAAAAAAAACACAGTTAGATAAGGTTGCTTAGTTCTTTTTAGTTCAAATATCACTCTAAAATAATCAAATACAGATATAGAGGTTGATTCATCTATTGCATTTCATTTTGTAACAGTAAAACAAAAATGTTGATGTACATATGACACATATATAGTGGTACATATCTGATAACTACATGTATAGACACCTGCTAATTGTAAACAAGAACATCACAAATGGTACAAACATGCCCATTATGAACGTGGATGATATCAGTTTAATTTTAAAAAAGAACACGGGTCATTGTCAAACTCATCTGAGGTATATTGGTACAGAATCTATGGACAAGTTTCATCAATATCAGTGAAGGAATGAAAGAGCTGGCACAATGACATGGAAAGTTATAGGACAGGCTGATAACCAGACAGACAACTGGATGGACAAGCAACTGGATGCATTGACAACCAGAAAGACAACAAGACATATGGACAACCGGATAGGGGGCATACCACTGGTATGTCCCATCTTATGATGGGCATATAACAAAATATGGGTTCCTAATTCATTTCCATTAAAAATTGTTTTCTGCTGCAAACAAACTGCAAGTTGGTCTTATCTAAAACTTTATCTACTTAAAATCAAAATTTTATTGAAATAATATTTAAGTTTCTTGAGAGGACGATGCACATGATGCATCATAATGGAGGCCAGCATTGTATATGTACATGTATATCAAAGTAAGAAAACAAAAATCCTTTTATCACATGCCCTTTTTTTTTTAGCAAATTTCCTCATTAATTTTGTATCTGACACATATACATTCTTGTTTCCATAATGAAGTTTAAAAGTCTACAGTGTAAATGTAGATGTTCTTAGTAATGAAATGTTGCAATTTATATTGTTCCTAGGAAAGCAAACAGCAATGTGGTATGTATGAAGTTATTTATAAGAAGATGGGAAAAAAACGTTATATCTAGAAGATCGACAACTTCATTCAACAAAATTAATTGACAGATTCTACTTTCAATTACAGGATATCAGGAGAAAGGGAGAAAAAACCAGGCTTGAATGAAAAGTAATCCTTGGTGACATACCTAAAGAAAAATAAGAGAAAGTTTAATCTCTAACCAACAGTGACACCTGGGAACTCGGAAGCATGACAGAAATCAAATCCCCACACACTGAGATTAAATCCTCACAAACTTCCTAAGATTAAATCCCCAGAAATGACACTTTGACAAATGGAAATTTTGGGTTTGACCAGCTCAATAAAGACCTATAAATAAAGACAATCTGTGTAAACCAATTGACCCTTTCACCCCCTGAATATCTGAGTGGTATGCTCTTTTCAATTGTTTAAGACCAGTATACTATTGTTTGTAGGGTTGAAAGGGTTAAATTACAATATCAAAATTACATTCCAACCACTATGCAACTGCTAACTTGAGAAGAAATTGAAAATGTCCAAAATTTGACAAAAATCTTATATTTTCTGTTTACTTAGGTGGCTATAACCTTGACATTTGATCCCATGACCTAGAAATTTTGTCAAAATGATCCTTAAATAAATCCTAACAACTTTCTCATATATCTTTGTATACAAAAAGTCAATCAGTTTTGAGTTTGTATAATACTGTACCCTATGTTATTGAAGCACCCCCTAGTGACTCGTTTATGAACAGATTTCGTTTTCTTCACAAACTGTGTAGATATTAACTGTATAATCATGCATAAAAAAATTGGAAGTCATCTGATCAATGGTTCATGAGAAGAGGATTTTTAAAGATGTACCAAGTTTTGGTCCTTTTTGGCCCCTTTTAGGGTCCCTATGGGTTCTAGTCCCTTTTTGTTCGCAAACTTTATGCGCCTTCACATGGGGATAGTGCCAAGTTAGGTTAGTACTGGTCACTTGTTCTTGAGAAGAAGTCGAAATTTTGTAAAAATTAACGACGGGCGACAACAGACAAAAGATGATCGCAATAGGTCACCTTAAGCAATTGGCTCAAATGACCTACGAATCTTATAAACATTAATTACTTTCAAAGTAATTCAATGAATTGGCTTAATTTTCTTTATAAATGACTGACTACTCTTCTTTAGCATTTATAATCATATATTAATTATTCCTTTCATCAAGACTACACCAGAGTTAAAATATTTTCTAAAACACACAAAGCTGTGGAGCTTTATGTTCTATCTGGATCTACTGAAGTCCTCAAATTAACCCTCCCCACTAACATTTTGTCTTGACTATCTGAAAGACCTCAAATTACCTCCTTAATATACTGGCAGGACATACTGAAGACCTTAAAGTACCTCTCTAATGTTCTGTCTGGAATTAGTCAAGGCATCAAATTATCTTCACCTAACATTCTGTCTGGATTAGTCAAGACCTCAAATTACCTCCACCTAACATTCTGTCTGGACCTACTAAAGACCTAAAATTACCTCCACCTAACAATCTGTCTGGACCTAATGAAGACCTCAAAGTTACTATACACTGATGTTCTGTCTGGTCCAACTGATGTTCTGTCTGAACCTACAGAAGACCTCAAAGTTGCTATACACTGATGTATTGTCTGGATCTACTGAAGACCTCAAAGTTGCTATACACTGATGTATTGTCTGGATCTACTGAAGACCTCAAAGTTGCTATACACTGATGTATTGTCTGGACCTATAGAAGACCTCAAAGTTGCTATTCACTTTAAGGTTATCACAGCATCCTTTGTCTTTCTTTAGAGCTAACTACCGTGTCTTGTTGAAAACTTCGTCAATAAAGTGTTAGACCAACACACTATCATGACTAAGACATTTCATCAGACAAAACATCATGTACTACAGAAAAGACATACAATAGACAGTTCAACTAATTTGACGATTCTTACACCGTGGTTGTCAGTGATTTTGTATCACAGTAGGAAATCTGAAATACATTGATCTTTTTTGTTATGTAAGCTTCATTACAGTATTTTTCTTAATTTTTCTGGCCAAATATTGAAATATGGCCATTTCTCAGTTTTTAATATTACTTTAACAAATTATTTTAACAGTATGTGTATGCATGTGCAGATACATAATCCATGATTTTAAGTACACATCCCATCATCTGTACAGTTGACTAATTTCATTTTTATGACTAATCATAACTAATTAAGACCAATGTTTGTACTTTTAAACAAGTATAGATATACATGTTTTATGTAGTTTTTTTCTCTATGGTACTGGAATATGGTATTGAAATAGGGTCAATCAAATGTAGTATCGTTATCATTGCTTTCACTTCCAGTAACTCAGTGTTCTAGTCATTTTGTAAATAGACAATGCAAATCAATTTGTGTTTGTCTAAAAGTAAAGTGTGTGGGTGAAATTATTTAATTTTAATTGCATTAAACATTGTGACTAATGCATTGCAAATATTAATTCTTATACATATGCAAATGAGTAATTAATATTTTTTTAAGTATTCATGAAGTTTCATTATAACAATTATGTGCATATGATTCTGATGGAGATTCATAATTGTAGTTAAAAAATAACATCAACAAATATGTACATATATGCTTCAAATATACTTTCCACAAATTGTACCACCACATTGAGTGATAGTAGTTATAAAAGGGAGACAACTGCTATATCTTTGTAAGACGTTTTTACAAAGCAGAGCAGGTAATACATCTATCATCCACTTCTACTTATAACTAAAGTTTTACTTTCTGATCTATTTAACCATTATCTTATGAGGTTTTGAAATATTTAGAAATATACATATGTATAGGTCTACCAAGGTAAATTGACACATATTTACAAAACATGACAATTCAGTTATGCGAAGAGTCCAATGGCATCAGGGTGTCTGAGTAGTAGTGCAGTGGTTAAGGCACTCACTTCTCACCAGTGCAACCCGGGTTTGATCCTTGGATTGGACAGGGGAGTATGTGAGATGGTATGGTGGTTGCAAAGTCGGACACATGGGATCCGGGTACTCCGGTCTCCTCCCACAGCAAGGATCCCCGCACACCAACATCAGGACCAACAAGAGACATTGATATAAGTTGACATAACTTGTTTGTTAATTGTCGTAAAATAAATAGTTTAAACTTTTAAACACAACAAGTCTAAATTAAATCGTAACAGGGATTACATGCTAGCTTTCAGCACAGAAATATTAGAGCTACAGTACTGTGTGGAATCAGAACAAGGCAAAATGTTTACCTGTGCACCCCTATATTTTGGTTTCTGACAGACCCTGCAGATGTGCCACTTTATCTTGATAGACAAACACTATATAATATCTAAGACTCATTATTAATAATAATATATGATACACTCACACATACACATTCACAAATACATACGGTAACCACGCACATATACATACACACCAACACAAACAAATACATATACAGTCATAAACACGCACAAACCACAGGTTACATACTTTTTCAGCAAATTTGATGGCAGGTAAAATCCTTCTGACAGCATTTTGCCATGCTTTGACAACATGATTTGCACCATCACCATCTTCCTGTGGAAATCTACTCTGTGAACTCAGAGATCGCCGGTACTGTGAAAGTGTTGGTCTGTAACGCCTAGTGTGAGAGGACCATGGGATATGAGTCCTAAAAAACAATGAAATTTAGATAAATTAATAATGGCTGCATACCAGTATATTTTCTTGTAATCAAATGATAAATAATTATGATATTGTAGAAACCTGAACATGGCAAAGTTTTGTCTGTAGTTTGCACTAGTAGTGAGACTAGGATGTTCTAATTATTGTAGACATCTGAACATGCCAAAGCTTTGTCTGTAGTTGGTACTGGTGATGAGACAAGAATCTTCTGAAAATTATAGACATTTGAATTCCAATGTGTGTAACAGTTGCCTGTAGTTCGTATAAATGGTACGTTTAGAATGTTCTGGAATTGTAGACATTCCAAAGTGTTGTCTGTAGTTTGCACTAGTAGTGATACTAGGATGTTCTAATTGTTGTAGACATTTGAACATTCCAAAGTGTTGTCTGTAGTTTGCACTAGTAGTGATACTAGGATGTTCTAATTGTTGTAGACATTTGAACATTCCAAAGTGTTGTCTGTAGTTTGCACTAGTAGTGATACTAGGATGTTCTAATTGTTGTAGACATTTGAACATTCCAAAGTGTTGTCTGTAGTTTGCACTAGTAGTGATACTAGGATGTTCTAATTATTGTAGACATTTGAACATTCCAAAGTTTTGTCTGTAGTTTGCACTAGTAGTGATACTAGGATGTTCTAATTTTTGTAGACATTTGAACATTCCAAAGTGTTGTCTGTAGTTTGCACTAGTAGTGATACTAGGATGTTCTAATTATGTAGACATTTGAAGGCTACATGAGAGGTTGGACAAAACTGAAGTTCTAGCATGATGATAAGCAAACTACCCAGCTCCAGCTAGAGTAAAATATTCAAGCTCTTAAGCCAAGCTGTAGGTCTAAACTGACTGGAATTTTATCCCCAAAAAATTTAAACTAAGATTTCAAGGGTGACAGAATGAGACTTTAAAAAAGCATTTTGGAGAAATTCTGATGTTGGCAGAATAAATTCAATCATTATACCTTCTGTTAAAATCTAGTAATCTGATGGGTTGAGAGAGACGTGAGAATTTTCAATGTCACTCGCTCAGTTAACAAAGATAAAGAAGCCAGGGTGACATTCTAAAAAATGTCACATGCGCCAATGTTATGAATGTATCACGGGTTTGTCCCAGTGAACCAGAGTGACATTCCAAAAGATATCACATGCGCCAGCGTTATGCACGTACGGTTCGGCCCAGTGAGAGCTTTTCGTCGTAGCCAAAACGTTTGTAATATTTTTTAGCTTGCTGGTTAATAGTTGAGATGTAAAATGTCTATGGTAATATGTTAAAGCAAACAAATATGACGCTCTGTATAATAAAATAAATATTACATTCATGAGAGGATGATATTACATATTTTCACCCCTTGGAAAGTATTGTTGAGCTCAGCTTTGCCTCAGTCAACAATGCTTCCTCAGGGTGAAAATATGCAATATTACCCTCTCATGAATGTAATATTTATATAATGTGGCACACAACCACATTCCAATAGGCCATGATGATCCTTGATGAAGATAAACTTTTCTATAATATTTCATATAATATTACACATATATATATATATATCGACATAAACAGGTACAGATTCACATTATATGCACATGATACAGTGGAATCTCCTTATGTCAAAAACAGATGAGTCGAAATTCTGGATATGTCAAAGTTGAATGGCCAGTCCTGATTTTTGTGGCTGGAAAAAGATGTTAATCATAGATTTCTGTTGTTATCTTAAATTCTGGATATCTCAAAGTAATATGGACGGTCCCATGAAGTTTGAGATAACAAGATTTGTTCTCTTGGTGTTTAGTACATGTACATGCAGATTTCCATCTATGTAAATATACAAAGATGTACTTTTTCTTACAGTCAACATATTTCCATATCTTACATATTCACAACCTTTTGCTTTCTTGTAAGTTTTATAAAAAATTAAAAGAAATCTGTTTATACATGCATTTTTCCATGAACAACAGTTTAGTTATATGTAGACTATTTATAAATCTTTTAATATGCATGGTCATGAATGGGTGTACATAAAAAGGCATTAAGAAAATTTCTTGTATACATGTGATTGCTTGAGGTAAAAAAAACCAAACAAACAACTAACAGGATGTAAATTTCACATGTAAATAAGGACCATATCTCACTAATGTAATATAACATATATAAGATATACAGATAGGGACATTCAGGAAATATATTACAGTGAAACCTGAAAGATCTGAACCCTCTTCCACTGAAATATGGTCTTAAAAGACAGGTGGTCTCTCAACGGAGATTTCAGTTAAAGGAATATTTAAAAATTCAGTCAGCAAAAATATATTGGTGAAGTACATGACATGTGTAGACAGAAATCAGCAATTTTTGTCTAAATAGAAGAGATTTGATTCTGATTAGTTTTTTATGCCACACTCAACAATTTTTCAATCATATAATGGTGGTAAGTTTTTAATGGTAAAGAAGAGGACCCAGTTACCCTGGAAAACACCATCAGCTTTCTGGAGGTAAACGGGCAAACTTTCTTACAAAAATCAGTTTAGGATCCAGCAGGGCTTGTGCTTGTTTGAACCTCTCGAGGTGAGAGACTTCATAGTTTAAAGTGCATTGCTTTGAACACTTGGTCACAGAGGCCTCAGAATGAATAAGAACATAGCAGACAACTTGCACAGCTTTTCATGAATACAGCCAACAGAATTTGTCAGCTTTTAGTCAGAGACTAACTGAACTGTGAGATCAGGTATAAACTAATCAGAGGTAAAATAAACTGTAAGTTCAGGTACAAATTATTTAGAAGTAAAATAAACTGTAAGTTCAGGTACAAACTAGTCAGAGGTAAAATAAACTGTGAGTTCAGGTACAAACTAGTCAGAGGTAAAATAAACTGTTAGTTCAGGTACAAACTACATGAAGTCAGAAGTAAAATAAACTGTAAGTTCAGGTACAAACTAGTCAGAAGTAAAATAAACTGTTAGTTCAGGTACAAACTACATGAAGTCAGAGTCAGAGGTAAAATAAACTGTGTAAGTTCAGGTACAAACTAGTACAAACTAGTCAGAGGTAAAATAAACTGTGAGTTCAGATACAAACTAGTCAGTACAAACGAGGTAAAATAAACTGTGAGTTCAGGTACAAACTAGTCAGAGGTAAAATAAACTGTGAGTTCAGGTACAAACTAGTCAGAGGTAAAATAAACTGTGAGTTCAGGTACAAACTAGTCAGAGGTAAAATAAACTGTGAGTTCAGATACAAACTAGTCAGAGGTAAAATAAACTGTGAGTTCAGGTACAAACTAGTCAGAGGTAAAATAAACTGTGAGTTCAGGTACAAACTAGTCAGAGGTAAAATAAACTGTACAAACTACATGAAGTCAGATGTTAGTTCAGGTACAAACTACATGAAGTCAGAAGTAAAATAAACTGTAAGTTCAGGTACAAACTAGTCAGAGGTAAAATAAACTGTGAGTTCAGGTACAAACTAGTCAGAAGTACCGGTAAAATAAACTGTAAGTTCAGGTACAAACTAGTCAGAGGTAAAATAAACTGTAAGTTCAGGTACAAACTACATGAAGTCAGAAGTAAAATAAACTGTAAGTTCAGGTACAAACTAGTCATAGGTAAAATAAACTGAGAGTTCAGGTACAAACTAGTCAGAAGTACCAGTAAAATAAACTATGAGTTCAGGTACAAACTAGTCAGAGGTATCATAAACTGTTATATCAGGTACAAACTATTCAGAGGTAAAATAAACTGTGAGTTCAGGTACAAACTAGTCAGAAGTAAAATAAACTGTTAGTTCAGGTACAAACTACATGAAGTGAGTTCAGATACAAACAAGTCAGAAGTACCGGTAAAATAAACTGTGAGTTCAGATACAAACTAGTCAGAGGTAAAATAAACTGTAAGTTCAGGTACAAACTAGTCAGAGGTAAAATAAACTGTGAGTTCAGATACAAACTAGTCAGAGGTAAAATAAACTGTAAGTTCAGGTACAAACTAGTCAGAGGTAAAATAAACTGTTAGTTCAGGTACAAACTACATGAAGTCAGAAGTAAAATAAACTGTAAGTTCAGGTACAAACTAGTCAGAGGTAAAATAAACTGTGAGTTCAGGTACAAACTAGTCAGAAGTACCGGTAAAATAAACTGTGAGTTCAGGTACAAACATAGTCAGAAGTAAAATAAACTGTAAGTTCAGGTAAAATAAACTGTAAGTTCAGGTACAAACTACATGAAGTCAGAAGTAAAATAAACTGTAAGTTCAGGTACAAACTAGTCATAGTACAAACTAGTCATAGGTAAAATAAACTGAGAGTTCAGGTACAAACTAGTCAGAAGTACCAGTAAAATAAACTATGAGTTCAGGTACAAACTAGTCAGAGGTATCATAAACTGTTATATCAGGTACAAACTATTCAGTTCAGGTCAGAAGTACCGGTAAAATAAACTGTGAGTTCAGGTACAAACTAGTCAGAAGTAAAATAAACTGTGAGTTCAGATACAAACAAGTCAGAAGTACCGGTAAAATAAACTGTGAGTTCAGATACAAACTAATCAAGGGAAAAATAAACTGTGATATCAGGTACAAAGAACTCAGGAGGAAATAAACTGTGAAATCAGGTACAAACTACTCAGAAGGAAATAAACTGAGAGATGTAACTGGATAACCATATGATATTTAATTCAATAGTGCAAATAAAGCTTTATTCATTTCACGTTTCATTTTAAACCATATGTTTTGATAATTGCTGAGATTATTTCAGTCTGATCTCACCTATAATTAGTATAAGATATTTTTAGTACAATGTTTACCAACATTCCATTAATCATAAATCTATTATTTACTCCAAGCGTTCTAAGTGCACATTGATTAAATATCAATTAAATCCTTTAAAATGAAAAAAAGAATAAAAAAGAATTTAAATATAAAATAGGAAATAAAAGTCCTGATTTTGAATAAACATCCATTACTGCTGATGAGTTTATTAACTTAGTAAGTTAATAATAATAATTTCATTAATTATAGGGTAAAAAGTGCAAAGATTTTCTGACATGAAAAGGAAATGAAAAGTAGATTTTTTTCATACCAATAAAAATTTGTCTGACAAAAGTTCATTCACTGTGTCAAAAAGAAACCTATAAAACACTGAACAGCCATTTTGATTAATACCGCTATAACTTGAAACTGAATGAAATTCTCAATGAAACAAGAATTGATCTATTTTCTTGGTAAAAGATTTTCTGAAGATAGCCATCTAATAAACTCTGTAATGGCATAATTGGACAAGTGCCAGCAAGTGCTTGCTACTGATTTTCCCTTAAAATATTTGACGCAGTCATAATTTTGGCACCATATTTTTAAAGTACAGACAAAAGGTGGAGTTTCATAGTCTGTTCCAATTATACATGTACAAAATAAAAGTCATAAATACAAAGAAATGACTGTATAAAAATGCTAAATATATATGTAGGCTACACTTTATTAATGTAAATTCTTTTTCTCAGCTACAAAAGCTGTCTTTTTATATTGAATTGGAAAGTTTTCACAAAGCATTTTTTTCAAGTGTCATTAACCAGATGATCTCTCCTTAATAATGAAGAAAGTTCAATATACTGGACAAACAACTAAATAATCTCATAGAATGTCCAACAATTTTACAATTACCTAAAAGTTATTTCCCTGTAAATCTCTAACCAATTTACATTGTACACATGTACACGTATATGGAAATTCTTGGGTATTACATTTGAAAATATTATGTATTATCATAACTATGAAAATGTCAGTCAGATGACAACCTGTAAATAAAATGTTTTAGGGCAAATTCAATGTTTTAGTGGTATTAACATAAATGTATGTCAGTAAAGAGAGACAGGGAGCTGTGTCTTTCAAGACACTTTCTACTGTATCCGTATCTTTGTATCTATACCATTCCATCCCATGTATTTATACCACCCCACCCCTATGTATCTATACCACCCCACCCCCATGTATCTATACCATCCCACCCCATGTATCCATACCACTTCAACATCATGTATCTATACCACCCCAATCCCATGCATCTATACCACCCTATCCCACGTATCTATACCACCCCACCACCATGTATCTATACCAACCATCCCCATGTATCTATATCACCCCAACCCCATGTATCTATATCACCTCACTCCCATGTATCTATACCAACCCACCCAATGTATCTATACCACCCACCCCATGTACCATGCATCTATACCACCCTATCCCATGTATCTATACCACCCAACCACCATGTATCTATACCAACCACCCCCATGTATCTATACCACCCATCCCCATGTATCTTTACCATCCAACCCCATGTATCTATACCACCCATCCCCATGTATCTTTACCGTTATCCAAAACGCGGTGTTATCTATTACGCGATATCCCACCCCATGTATCTATACCATCCTCGTTACCGCCATAGTTATCTATTACTCACCCATCCCGCATGTATCTATACCCACCCATCCCCATGTATCTTTACCATCCAACCCCATGTATCTATACCATCCCACCCCATGTATCTATACCATTTATCTACCCTGTGTAAAATCTGTACATTACCCCTACCCCATTGTTTCTTTAAACCACCCACCCCATGGCTTTTACTTTTTTATACCCGGCCTGGCTCAGTCCTAGCCCCATCCCACGAGTCCCGCTCCGACAGTTTTAATAGCACTAAACTGGACAGTAAGTGTCCACGTTAATCATGAACAAGAACAAGAATTTGAAGCCCTTCTTTCTATATAAGTGTCCTTGATTTACGTTTTGATTAAACCAAACAAACAGAAATACAAAATTGTGCAAAACGTTTGTGAAAACTTTGACCAGGATTTTACCGGATACTCAAGTAATGTATAAAAAGGGGAGGGGGTTTGAGAACAATAGTAATGAGTGCAGGGGATAGGGCGCCTAGTGCTATGTTACTGTTTGGTGGGACTGAAACAAAACTGCATACATTTCAAACCAATAATATTCTGGTTTATTTAGTCTCTGTACATATATTCAATGCATTTAGCATGTACATGTAAAGTATGTAAAGAAAATATTGATACCAAAAGTAGATTAATATAAAAACAGATATACAAGTATAAAGTGCTTTACTACAGGTAATTCATCTATATATGTACAGTGTACATATACAGTCAAAAGTGTCTACAAAGGTCACTCATGTACATGGGAAAGAAAATAGGCAAAAGTGTTAATATAAAAACAGATATTGAAAGGTGGACTTTATACAGAGGTTTATTTATTATAAAAAAGTAAACAAAGGTAATGTTTCAATGGCCTTTATAGGCAGGTGCTCTTGACATAGAGGCAGTTTCTAATGCAAGTTTAACTGTCTTTAAAGTGATAAGACTTATTCAAAAAGTGCAAAAAATTTAGTAATCTACATTATGTACATTAGCTTAAACACATATTTCAATATTTTTGCATTAGTTCTTGTTTTTTACCAAAATTATATAGGCCACGTTTTGAAACATTTAGAATGATAATATCTTTCTGAAACAAGTGAAAAGCAATGTTAAATGAAAATGCTGAGAAATTGCAGATGAACGGCTTGCACCTAAAATGACTCATCAGATTTACAGAACTCACAAATGACCCCTAAAATGACCTTGACATTTGACCCTGAATATACATCATTTCAGTATCAACCTGTGAATGCTATGCAATGATAAATATTTTCAATTAGCTAAGTTAAAAATGCTAGATGCTAGTTAATTTGGACAAGAAAATAATTCCTTTACCTCCTATATTTTGTTTTGTATACAAAATAAATATCACATGCTTACCCCGTATGTGTTGCTCTATCCTTTCTTAGGTCCATCTGAAATAAAGTAAAAACATTTGAAAGTCAATGGAGTGACATTAATATACACATGCATTTAACTATAAACTTTAAGTTAGGTAAACAACTATTAGATAATATCATTTCTGACTTTTTCCATGAAGGAAAAATGAAAATCAAGGGTTGAAACAAATCTAATACAGTTTTTGTAAACATATTAATTAACAAATCCTATTTTCCCCAGTTTCACCTAGTTTTTCTAAGTTCAACATTGTTTTTCTTTGTTAAACACAGATTTTCTAGAAAAATAAAAAATAGTTTAACTGAATAATATTTTAATATCCCAGTTTAGAAAGAAATGAGAAAATCCTGATTTAACTGAAATTAATTTTGTGGGGAAAAATATATTTTATTAGCAAAAAAAGTGGCATTAACTGAGATAAAACAGGCTTTACTCATAAATATAATTCTGGCATGCCTACCACAATTCTTACAGGAAAAAAATCAAATCCAAAATTTCACAATTGCATTAAATTGGCTATAACACTTATAAAAGATATACCAGTATATTTGAGTGGTTTTTTACTTGTATTTTTTTTTTTTACTAAATGTCCCATGATATTTCAAATACCGAAAAATTGACACACATACACTACTACACAGAAACACAAAAGAATGATATAGTTTTTACATATTTTACAAATGAAAAATGATGAATTATTTTTACTTACCACTGTGGATTTGTGGTCATTCTGAAATGACACAGTTTTAAACATTCTGATTAGTTTTAACGATATCGACCAGTAGCTTCTTTTAGTTTGTTGTATTTGTCAATACAACAATTGAAACCAGCACACATCATCCGTGTAATGTATTCCATCAATGCCGATATTAATAATTTATAGGATGTAAATGTACGACATAAATATCGCAAGTTTTATAACGGAATGTCACAAACAGTCAATATTTGATTAAAAAAGCTCTAGTGGAGTACAATGTATCTGTAATACATCTACAGATATTAAAATCTATGTATTGGCTTGTAACAATAACCCTTACGATACTTCAAACTGAAATATAAATAAATTTAAATGTAGCACTTGTTGTAATAAAAAAAATGTTTACTTTGAAATTATCAAGTTTTCTAAATTTAAGCTCACAAATATACAAATGAAAAGTAAAAATTGAAAAATAAACACACAGATTTCTTTTACTAGTGGGGTAGTTATACACACGACCAATACCATAAGTAAAAGTATTTCATTTAATTTTGAAGGTTCATTTAAACATCAATTGAAAAAGGAATAGTTAAATGCCATACATGTTGAAAGCCATTATTTTCTCATAAAATGTAAATGCTGGCAATATTTATGTTTAGAAAAGTAGCAAATATGAAACAGATTACACTCGATGTTCCAAATGCTCATCAGTTTCCTAATGGTCACAATTTTTTTGTTATTAATTTTGGACATTTAAACTTCAATTTATTGCTAATGGATATCATGCTTACTTTCCCTTTCATTGATACAGATTAAACTATTTCACACGATACATATTTATATAAAAAAACACTTTTGGGGCTATAATTTGAGTGAATTGACAAATAAAGCTGATGTTTCTGAAATAATCAGATAAAATTGTTTTTTTTTGGAATTTATATAGACAAACTATATATACAAAATCTACACGTTTGTCATACTTACATCCTCAATATAGTCCTCATGACAACAAAAGTCACCTCGTTACTATAGCTCACTCTTTGTATTTCAGGTTTTTTTTTCAGTGCTGCCTAGAATATTTCACCTATATGGAGACATTACCAGCTTCAGATGAAGTGCCAAAAATACTGACCTGTTCTATGGACTGACACCAATGCAGTGGGGGGTTCTTTGATATGCTATGCCTGGCTTGACACAGGACCTCAGTTTAACGTGTCATCAGAAAGACCTGTGACTTTCGCTTCTTTGGCTCAGTTCATCGAGAGGGAGCATTCACTTCCTTTCTCTAAAGTCTTATGTATGACTCAGAGTTGAATCAAATGTTCTAAATATAGATAATAGCAAGTGACCTTCCCATTGCGAGTCAAACGCTCTAGTGCTTAACCACCACAAGCTGTTGAAATTTACCTTTATTGGCCTTTGATCACTGCTATTTAATTTTTTCAGATTATGTTCTGACCTTTAGTTGACCTTTGATCACTGCTATTTTATAGATTATGAATTGACCTTTACTTGACATTTGACATCTATTTTATTTTTAAGGTTATACCTTTGATCACTTCTATTTTATTTTTTCAGATTATGTACCAATCTTCACTTGACCTTTGATCACTGTTTTTATTATTTTATATTATGTTCTGACCTTCACTTGACCTTTGGCCACTGTTTTTATTTTTACATATTATGTTCTGACCTTCACTTGACCTTTGATTACTGTTTTTATTTTTTTTCAGATTATGTACTGACCTTCACATGGTCTTTGATCAGTGTTTTTATTATTTCATATTTTGTTCTGACCTTCACTTGACCTTTGATCAGTTTTATTTTTTATTATATACTGACCTTCACATGGTCTTTGATCACGGTTTTTATTATTTAATATTATGTTCTGACCTTCACTTGACCATTGATCAGTTCTATTTTTATTATGTATTGACCTTCACATGGTCTTTGATCACTCTTTTTATTTTTTCAGATTACGTACTGACCTTTACATGGTCTTTTTTACTTTTTCTCATTGTGTCACTTGACCTTTGATCACTGCTTTTTTATCTTTTAGGTAATGTACTGACCTTTGCTTACATATTTTTTTTCACCTTTAAACAACATTTAGTATCTGGAGAGTAATGCTGATGTAGAGCAGTAAAATGATCTATTGCTAACTACCGGGGGGAAAACCAATGTGTCAGAGCTGGCAAGTGTAACGTCATCTTGTGTACTCCCATATAATGGATGAATGGGTGTGTGATAACCCCTACACTACTTAAAATTCCTTAACCTTTTTCCCTAATTCCAAACGTCTGAAGTATGAAATGAAAAGGCCATTTCGAAAAAAGAAAAGAAACTGCTAGAAATGCTATGGTCAAATTGTGAAGCATAGTATTTCAAATCTCAAAACAAAGTAAACACAACAGCTAAAATAAATTGATGGCACAGACAGATAAACAGAAAGACAGACAGGCATTGACAATTTATAGATCGGTTTTTGTCTTGCAATCTAGTATATAGCCACAAATGTTAGTTTTACATAAAGGTAAAAAAGGAAAAAGTTGTTCATGAACAATACCTGTGTGTAAATCAACTATTCTCTTCTAAAACATATCTGGTTAACAAATGCTTTTCTCTTTACAAAACTGATAACACTTCATTTGTATTCACCGACTAAAGGTCATCTAAATTTGCTGTATTACCATAGTGTGACTTTGTAAACATCTCTTTCATGTAAACAAACAACAGAAAAAAAATAAAAAGATACAAACTGCAACATAGCATCTGAACATATATTTTGTTAATTCATTCACCCCTACAAACACATTTGGACTGGTCTAAGTCATTGATTTACAGAAGAGTCCATTGTATTTCAGGGGTTGATGAGTTAAACAAAGTAACATTGCCAGAATTCTGTATGAGATATCATATATCATCAAATTTGTGTAGCTGAGATAAGGAGTACAGGAACATTCCTGAAAGGAATTCTGGGACAATATCCAATTTGTAACTCCATAACTAACTGGGTATTAAAGTTTAAACTGGATACATTTATAAGATTTAAAAAGCAATATTGCTATGAAAGCCATAGCATAGAAATACAACATAGGAAAATAAAGAGGAAAACATAATTCTACATACATTTGTATTTAATAAATAATGACAATATTATGATGTCAGCATTAGCATGACATCAAGGGTAATAGATCTTGATCCTCACTATTATTTTGCATATGTTCTGCAATCTAATTATCATATATTGCAATTACTAATGGTCCATCTAATTTCACATCTCCAACAAGCTGTGTTAAAAGTCTTTCTTGTATCTCCAGGTTTTATATAATTATATGCCAACTTGAAAATGGTGGCTTGATTGAAGAATTTATATTCTTTGTCTACTCTTTGAAATACAATGTGAAAATTGTGGGCCCTTCCTGACCCTCAAGCGGGACATGTGGACAAACTTAATTCTTACATTACATCAGCGTACAAAATATTTGTTAATAGATATATGTAGCTGAATATGTCAGCTGAATACATCACTCAGTCATCCAAATCTTCAAAGTACTTCTGGAATCTTTACTTGTTTGGGATTTTTTTTTTCGTTGTTGTTTTAGTGGTGTGTTTTATTTTTCTTTAAATCTCTTCTTTCTTTGCTATTTTGCTTTCATGTATGGTGATAAGACCAATAAGGATTAAAACAAGATACTTCATTTTCAATTCTTACTTTGGGATTATAACTGAATAATCAATACCAAAAAGCAATATAACTCTGACCATTTAATTTGCATTTATATCAACATTTCATGAAATGACAATAATATCACACAAATTACACAAACACAAACACAAATTGTTCCATTTTATTAACATTTAATAATTCATATATAAAAATTCATGAGATCTAACAAAACCAACATCAAGACCAAGTTTCCGCCTGATATCGTCTGCTTTTTTCCATCTTTAAAATATATGTTTCAGCCTCTTCTATAGACTTTTGACCATGTTTTACAATAATCGTTTTCAGTGCATCTCTGACATCATCTGGCATATTTTTAGCATTTCTGTAAAGAAGGAACAAGATACAGTGAAACAACATGTGAACTTGAATGTGATTCTAATTATCAAAAAACAAAAAATAATAAAATACCCAGTAAATAAATAAATCTCCAGAAAATGTTTAAGAGACATGGGCTAGGCTTAAACCTACTTGATATGCTGTTGCTACTGTAGAATAAAGGGTCAACTCCAAGGATTGATTTCCAAGAATTATCACTCTGTCCAGTAATTTGATGATCACATTATTTTTTAATCATTATATTCTGACAAAAGTCTAGTTCAATATCACTATTTAACAATATACATGAAAGTGTACAGTATTACCAAAATTACAAAGACACAACCTTATAAATAATTAAATTTGTTCATACAAAATTATGAGCATAAGGGATGGGTAGCTTAATAAGAAATGTTTGTTAGATTGTATGGTCGTCTTTAATATACGTCTACCACTGAATACAACAGACCCATAACATTTGACAGAAAAATAATACAGATTCCCACAAAAATTAAAGCAAAATACGTTTAGTCATCATCAGTCCCAATGGCAGTGTTACCAATTTAACGAGTTAATATATAATTTTCATTCCCAAGTTACACGACAGCAGTTACTGGTATGCAAAAATGGTCTATTGTCAGTAATTATTTCAATGTTGAATTTCTCATATAAGAGATACAAAGGGTTGTGCCACTTCCATATTTTTTCTATATACGCATTTGAGTAATTTAAACCTACCCAGCTATATAAAACCATGCGTTTTCTTGATCAATCAGCTTCCAAAGTAAGATTCCAGTTTCAAGAATTTTGTGTTGTACATAAACCTTCTCTTCCTGCAAAATAAACAGTTTCAAAACTCAGATTATTAAAACAAGAAAAACACTACCTATTTTTTTAACATTTTAATTAATGTTCTTATATTTTTGGAGAAAATTTAACATATACATGTACATGTACAAAAATGTATATGTTTCATATAAAAAAACATTAATCCAGCTTTCCATTACGTACTCCTCATATCTGACTTATGTTTTCATATACACACTACTCTTATCCGACTTATGTTTCCATATATGCACTCCTCTTATCTGACTTACATTTCCATATACGCACTACTCTTATCTGACTTATGTTTCAATATACGCACTACTCTTATCTGACTTACATTTCCATATACGCACTTCTCTTATCTGACTTACATTTCTATATACGCACTACTCTTATCTGACTTATGTTTCAATATAAGCACTCCTCTTATCTGACTTACATTTCTATATACGCACTATTCTTATCTGACTTACATTTCCATATACGCACTCCTCTTATCTGACTTATGTTTCAATATAAGCACTACTCTTATATGACTTCTAAACGAAGCAGCTTCCACTTTAAGAAATTCATTTAAGTGCTGAATTGCCATCAGTTGGCATTCATGGGCTTATGAGTGCCAACTAACAGCAGTTCAATGCTTGCCTTTTTTTTTTTTTTTTTTAAATATTTATGTTTTTCTACTTTTCTTTCTTCATTTTTTAAAGAATGTGCACCAGTTCATGCACACACAATTCTTGGAACAGTCATTGGTAGTTGTAAGGTGATGAATACATTGCTAACAGATGGTAAATATATGCATGTATTACGTCATGTGTGTACATTTATTACCTGGTCTCTGGAGAAAGCTGTATTAAGTATAAGTAACCCTCTATCTACCAACTGAGTCCATTCTTTTTCACAAAAGAAATCATTATCTTTGTTTCTGCATCCAAAGTAAAGGACATTGCCTGTATGAATATAAACAAAATAATTTGTAAAATGATTTCATTTTAAGATATGAAAAAAAAATCATATATTGTTTACATTCTGTGGCATGCTAAGTATATAAATACTAACTAATTCAACTGATGATAGAAAAGTCATTGTTAAATAACGTGTCCTTCAGCTGGTGTTAATCATTTAATATGTTTTCCAACCACTAAGTTTCTGAAATCACTCTATGGCCATGCTTATTCCCTCACTGTTAAACAATTTAGAAGCTAGTGCTGACAAAGAAAATTTAACACAGCAATGGGCAATAATTAAAATGTCTTGAGATATTGTCATACTAAACACTGATAACAAATTTCATTAAATTATGTTGAGAAATTTAGAAACTACAAAACTCTTTGACAAAGAGAGCATAATACACTTAAGTATGTACATATGGTAAAAACGCCATATCCCCTCTAAACTTTGTATGAGGACAGAAAATACAAAGAAATAATGAAGTAAGTCCAGTAAGGTTTATTTCATAAAGCACTTCCTTTATAGCTAAAATTTAAGTTAAATTATCTATATACTTCCGCTGGTCAAAACAATTTTAAAATGTCAACCCCCCCCCCCCCCCCCCAAAAAAAAAAAAAAAAAACCAGAAGAATATCCAAAATAAAACAAAAATCAAAATCTACATCAAACAAAACAACTACAATCATCTAGTTTTACCCTTTTTATTGTCTGTTGTTCTTTCTTGTATAAAACTGCGGAAGGGTGCAACTCCAGTTCCTGGATTACAGATAAAACAATAATGATATACTTTCAAGCATACTACATGTACACATATATATCAAATGTTCATTATTATCTATCTTATATTATGATTTTAATTTCAAAAAACACTTTGATCCCAAATAATTCATAAAGATTTTAAAGTCCCATAACTGACAGATTCTGTCAAATGTTGTCCATGATTAAACTCCTCCTAGGTTTAGTACAAACAACATACTGACTTTGGTTCCAATTTGAGAGGAAAAACACAAATTACCTAACAGAATATTGAAAATAAAAAGACAAACCAAAAAATATCTCCATCTCCCTTCTCTTAGTATCCTTTGGAAGCATTTTAAGCTCACCTGCCAAAATATTTTTCTTAAGAGTGAAAATAATTTATCTGGTGGCTGCCACATATTGGAGTCTACAAGATTACGTCCCTTTTATTTCTGATTGCTGAAAACAACTGGCGCCACCGTTTCAAGTAGTTCCGGTTTAACTCTATCGCGATCTAATATATGGAGTGAGCTATTTCAATCATATTATTCTACATTACTTCGACTACCAATTTGTGAAATCATTTATTCCGAACATTAACACTGGTATTATCTTATTTTTGCAAGCAAATGTCATGATTTTTAATCATCCGATTGTTTTAAAAGCGTAGATAATGGCAGGTCTTGATATGACTGAAATTTGGCTTTAATCATATATTATAATATGGTACAAATATCAGTGATTATTGTCCATAAAGATCTAGATCATGTGAAAATAAAATACAAATCAAAATTTTGCATGTAAATCAGAAAATATGAAAAAAACAAGCGATTTTAAGAAACCAAAAACATTTAATTTTCTCTTTTTTTTTGCACACAGGGCCACACTGTGAAATATTAGACTAGCTTTATATATATAAATAATACATAGGTAAACCTATGGAGAGGGCGAAGGCATTCATCAACAGTTTTACATGTTCAGTTAATCCCTTTAAGGATTCCGTCGTATTACCCCCTGCCGGGGGCAACACAACACAATCACCAAAGGGATTAATATTCAGTGTTTTTATCACGTAAATCACTAAATGTCCCGGTAATTCACTCATTGTTTTAAATAAAATATTGAGTGGCTGACTGTTTCCTTGGTGCTAAAACTAAAATAAAATCTATGTGGTATTTATTAGTCATGAATTAAATGCACAAACATGTTTTTATGCTATATATTTTTCTGTATACCAGCGTATCCATCATTTCGTGCGGTTCACATTACCAGAATAATGGAGGCGCTTCGTGATCGGGTTCGATGTACATCCGTAGTCGTTATTGGAAAGTCTCGGTCTACAAAAAGTTTCTTAGTGTGGTAGTTTATTACTTCGTTTGCAATGCGCTTTTAAGTAATGACTTCGCATTTCCGACATTTTGTTTATGTCACGCGCAAATTCCCGATGTGAGCAAAATTTTTACCATTAGTAGTACGGGTCCCCGGATGTAGTAGGAATAAAAAATGTGAGCTTCTCTACATAAATGAGGGCTTCGCCCTCTATCATTGATTTAAACACCACATATGCTTGTGGCATTGGATGCTAACCAATTAATAAAAACGAAAATTTACATAAACCAAATTAAATTCATCGATCTTAAACATGATTTAATTACACAATCACATACTTTTTAGTTTTTGTGAGATTTGTATGACTTTTAATAGATGTTCCATACTCTCGACGTATATCGGCACATTATTAAATTTTAGACAAATCTTATCTCACAATACCAAATGGTGACCAATAATTAAGCGCCAGATAATTAAGTGGCAGCCGCCAGATAAATAAGTGGCTGCCGCCAGATAAATAAGTAGCACCCGCCAGATAATTAAGTGGTGGCAGCCAGATAAAATATTTTCATTCTTAAGAACAATATTTTGGCAGGTGAGCCTGACACGCTTCCATAGCATCCAAAGCTACAAGTCTGAAAACATTTCCATAAACACAAAAATGGAATTTGAAAAAGCTCCATCGACAGAACAAAATTTTGAGAGACAAAAAAATCAGCTACAGTACATTAACAAAAATATCTAGCCAAAACACAGAAAGTGATAGCTTATTCATGTGAGTTTCTCCAGTTAGTGACAATACAGAAGTTGTACATCATCTAAACAGGAACACATTATAAAATGTATGTATAAGATTGCTTTTATACCATGAAGGAAGATAGAAATTGTAAGTGTGTAAAAAATGTTTATATTTATTTAAAAAGTATCATTCCTAGCAGTGTTTTCCCCAATTAAGATACCTAGGGGTTTAAAACAGCTATAATGTCATGAAATGATTTGAGAGTCTTTCTATAAAGTACTGTATACAGAGTTATTTTTGCACCATGTTATTTTCACCCTAATGAATTTATAAACGGTTTTGCCCCATTTTGAATTGGCCTAGACTTTTATTATTAAAAATAGATGAATTTCCCATTTTTAATTCACCCAATTTTGAATATGCCCACTGACAATGAGGGCAAAAGTGGCAAAAATAAAATGGGGGCGAAAATTTCCCTGTATACAGTATTAAAAAACAAGTCAAATTTGAAGCCTTTTCGTTAATAACATTGTTTTTTAATTTATGCATTTCATGTTCATGTATGTTTTCAATTCATATTTATCCTAAATATAAGTGTAAGTAAAATTAAAATTTTAACCCTTTACACAGCAATCTGTAAATGAGTACTTTTAAGGTGTTTATCCCAAACATTACCTGGTCCAACCATAATCACAGGGGTGTCTGGGTCTTTTGGAAATGCAACCGTTCCCTTTTTCACCCAAACTGGTACATGATTATCATTATCACTGTTAAGATTGGCTAGCCAATTAGAACACACACCTCGCCTGGGAATACTCAACTTTGTTTTGTACTTAACTACAGCCATTAATACATGGATTTCATTAGGATGTGCCTGAAATAGATAAAAGTAAACAAAGCTTTCCTTGTCAAAATTTTCAAAATTAATTTTGAACTTTCTAGATTATTCAACCATTTAAATTAAGGACAGGATAATTTTCAAATTTACATACCATTCAGATTCCCACATGAGATGGTATGGTGGTTGTCTGATTGAACACAAGGTTTTTCTCTGAGTACTCTGGTTTCCCTTCTGATCAGCATGGGTTTGAGCCACACTGGAACCTAAGCTGATTTTTGTGAGAAAGTTTGCAAGTTTACTTGCAGAAGGTCATTAGTCTCTCCCCATTTACACTGTAACCGGGTTCTCTCTTCCACCATTGAAAACTGGTTGCCACGATATAACTGAAAAATTGTTGAGTGGTGTAAAGCTATTAAAAATAAAAATAAAAATCTTCCCATAGTAAGCACCCTATAAACGTTGAGCTTGTGAGTACAGAGTAAATGGTGACCTTAGGCCCTGATGACAATATTTAAAATTTGTATCAAGTCTAAGATTACTTTGTGATCCTGTTACCTGACCTTTAGCTATGACATCATCATGGCTATTCACAGTGTTTCATGTCGTATATCAAACAAGGAAACTATTCGTTTACTATATATGTACATGTAAGTTACAAAAGGCTATAACTCAACAGAGAAGATAGGTGCATTTAGCATTGATAATTCACACACAACTAGATACATCTACAAACCTTCTGAGATGATGCAATAGAGAATGCCCGCGGCATCATTGGTGGTATGAGGTCGAACATGTATTCAAATGGTATTGCAGCACTAGTATGTGGAAAATCTTGTAGGACCTGGTGACAAAAGAAAGTGTATGCTGAAATTATTTCAATTTTGGTCTGATCTAAAAAGTTTGAAATATATCTTAATTTGATGTATTATCCCAAATTATCTTTAAATGTACATTCAGGTAAAACAATCTGATTTCTGCCTGCTAAGAAGTATCAACTTCATCCGACTTTTAAAAAGTATCAAGTTCATGAAACGGATTTCCATAGGAAAAATCGGTTATTAGTTTATTAGTCAGAGTCCGTGCAATAACTTATGAACCGTACAACCAAAGCTTTTCTAATTTTAATAACGTAAATTGGAATATTTTGGCCATTGTTTTATTTTGGCAAATTTGGCCACACTAATAAAATAGCCAAAATTAAACAATCCAAAATATGTACACAGTATTGGTACTTTTTGAAATATTTTAATGTTTTATAGATTAACACATGAGGATTTGTTTTTAAATAACACTGTGAGGGCATTAATCTTAATTAAATACCATGTGAGATACCAATTCTAATTATTCTACAGGTACTTTTTAATAATCACCTGGATTGTTTGACACGACAAGATGGAGATCTGATGGTAGGCCAAATTTAAACATGATATAAACATAAATAGCCAAAATTTAACTGACCAAAAAATGACCCTTCATTTTATGACCACAATGGCTAAATTTTAGTGACGGCAAAATATTCAGGAGTTATGGTTCTTGAAAGATTGAAAACCTGTGTTTCAAGTAGTGTCCGTAGGTTAATCATGCATGATCTATTCAATTAAAGCTTTTCAAATTTTAATATGTCTACTGATGACCAACTGGAGGTAAAGTGTGGTATTGATGATTTTCACTTTCATTGTTCAGGAGTTATGGTTCTTGAAAGTCACATCCATGCTTTCATTCATGAGCCATTAAACCAAACCTTAAAAATTCTTTTACTTGTTCTTGTGTTTTGGTCCAGATTTGCTAATATCATTTTCATTCAGGAAAATCAAGTTTGCTGTCAATCTGACAGCCCCTTGTTTTGTTCTGTGGTGACCCCAAAAACTGTACCATTAAACATTGCTATTGAGACCATCTGTCTGACTAAAAGTGTTCTGATTAGGGAGTTAGTGTGTTGAATGATGGACTGCAATTATTTCATATTTATCAAGAAATTTTAAGTCTTAAATGCAAGCTGGTCTGCCAAGCGAGATAAGGTTTTACTGTACATAGTTTAGCTATATGATAAAGGTGAATTTAATATAAAAGACATTTTAGTGATGCTTTCAAAGTAGAATACAAAGATCCTTTGTACTCACAGAACAACGGATATATCTTTTTTCCTTTTATGCTCAAAAGATAAATATGACTGAGCCTGAGAATGTAATCTCTTTTTGACCACAATTTTCTAGTTTCTCTCTTTCTTCTTAAATAT
The DNA here is from genome assembly GCA_030159075.1 of Atrina japonica. Classification (NCBI taxonomy): domain Eukaryota; kingdom Metazoa; phylum Mollusca; class Bivalvia; order Pterioida; family Pinnidae; genus Atrina; species Atrina japonica. The sequence continues at coordinate 1,550,415 of BROG01000074.1, read as the reverse complement.
AATAAAACATATATGTAATACATTTTGAGACAAATCCAGAACTATATGAAAAAATATCTGTTCTCTATTCTTTATTTCCCTGAAGACAAAATTTTTAATTTGTTTACCTGCATATTACAATGTCAAGGTTGAAGAATTGCAACAAATACATAATAGATATCAGTACTTACCTCAAGTATTGTTCTTTTTACCCTGTTACAATAAGAATATAATTCTTCCTGAAATACAGTAGAAAACATTTGTGAGATTCTACTCAAAGGATATAAAGCATGACCTTAAACATGTTAAAATCCTTAACACTATATGAGTTACTGTTGGAATATTACAACAGCTAGATGATTTGACAAATATTAGAACCATGAAAAAGAGGTTCCACGAGTAGGTACACAAGGTTTACCAACATGATAATCAACTTACACAAGTTATTGAACCTGTTTCTACCATATCTGAAAACATGCGTAGTATGGAAAATTATATGATCACATCAAATCTGTAGGCTTGTCTCACTCTGATCACGATCTTTCCAGATTGCATCAGTATGCCAAAGGTAGGAAATGCAACATTGCAAGAGACTTCAATAATGAATAATAATTACAACATTGCCAACAATGAATGCTGACAACAGACCTGATGCAACTTCATGTAGATTTTCTGAGTGGCCACTTTTTCACTAGTAGTGCAGGGTTTAGTTCTAATTTATTAGCCAATAAAAACACTTGGAAGATTTAATCAACACTGTTGTTAATCTACATACATGTATGTTTAATCAACTGCAGCCTCATTTAAATAACCATTTGAGAGTGGTGTACATAACAACATGAGTTATGGCAGTAATAGTCATCTGCAAATAAGAAGAATATTTGACTAATACATGCAATGCATAATAAACAAACCTGTCCCTCTGATGTGCAAAACTCCTGTAGCTTCTCTTGTTCCAATTCATCTTTAGAAAATTTGCTGAGCAATTCAAAGAAAGACCTTCTGGGTACAGAATTGATGTCTAAGTAGTGTTGAACTAAATACTTCACAGAACAAGGATTTGGTAAAGATTGTGGAACTGGTATATCTGAAGTAAAAAGATAGATAGAGAATGCTTCAGATGTTAGACAAATGATACTCATTATCTTCTTATTAATCTAATACCAGTAACTCACTCTGAACTATGAAACTCTTTCAATCGGGGCTCAACATTCAGGTTTGTCTGGTTGTACTGGACAAGTCCATTTTGCAACCAGGCAAGTAAATGCTACTTCTGACTTGTCTCACAGATCAAGCAAAATTGTTGAAGATGAAAATTAGACAAAAATAGTTTTTAATACGATTTGTCCTGCAGGACAAGTGGAAATTTTAATGATTGTTTACCCCTGTCAATACATGAAGATTCATTTTGTTTATATTTAGCTTATATATCTCATAAGCTGTTTACAGTTTATGTATGTTTATTTATACAGTTGAAATCCTTTGAAGAGAATCCATCTGTAATTGTTAGTACAATGATATTAATTTCTGTCATCATAACAAAGTAACTGGAGAAAATTATTTAAATTTTAAGAAGATAAAATTCTATTGCTTTTTTCAATTGTGCTTCAATTATGTGTATAAAGTACCAGCAATTAGATGGATCAATTAAAGAAAATAAAGATAATATAGAACCGTAATTGATAAGATATGATATGTTTACTAAATTTGAATACAAAATGTTGATAAGTTTCTTCAATACTGAGGTCTCAATGTCATTGATTGAAACTGTCGTTAAAAGGCTGTTACTATGATGTCATAGTTTTTACAGCAAATTTCTGAGATTTTCTCTTGAACAGCATTTTATTTATAAACCACACACATTAGGATTCCATTTGGCCAGGTTTTGTTGTATAAATCCGATTATACTGATATGTTATTATATTATGGTTCTAAAACTGCTACTATGAGGCGCTATTACTGCACAATCACATAAGATGTAAATAATGTGATACCAAAGAACCTGCAGTACCATAGAAAGGGAATTTATATATAACTAATAAAATATTACAAAAACATTTCTACACCTGTAAACACCTACCTTGGTCATTTTGTTCCAGTTTAAAAAAGGTGTCTGATGATAGTGCAAAGTGTGATATAAACTGTTGTACTGACTCGGAAGAATTCTGCGGACAAATCATCACCACATCACCAGGATTGTAACTAATGACAATGGAAAAAAATATATGTATATATACAAAAATGTTTATACATGTATATTAAATTTAAAATTGCAAGCAACATTAGACAAATAGCTGTGTTATAACTTGCTGAACTTTTCTTACTACATATCAACTCTATTATACATGTATTTTAGATGTACCTTTACCTAAATTTCACAATATAACAATTGTTAGGCTTAACATGCTTAAGACGTATAAAAATCTCAAATAAATATCTCGGTACTGGTTCACTTGGTAAATGCACAACATGGCCCAGGCCGTGATAAGAAATGTATTAAACATTTAACTTTTTACCTGCATGTTAACACAGCAGCTAAATGTAGAAACAAAAAAGAGGACATTGTTAGTTATAACATTTGTTACTGATTGGGAATATGTCAGAGATAGATGAAGTCCAAGGAAGGTTCTGCTTTGTCTTGTCTCCTATGGACTTGATCAACCCCACATATTCCCATGGATGATCAGTAACAAACCTTACAACTGTTTTATTTTGTTGAGAACCATAATGGCATATTCTCATTTAGGAAATGTCTTTAATTGCTACCTTACACAGAAATGTGTATTGGATTATCTGCCATTGCAGTCTTTTTTTTTGTTGCTACGAACCATTCATAGAACCATGGAAGGCAGTCGTGTGATTCTTTATAATGGCGAAATTTCAGTCTGAGGTTAAACAATACTTCATGCTTGTACTTATTTTTAGAAAAAAAAATGAAATGAAGAAATAAAGATTACCTCATTCCAGAACTGCTTATATCTAATTTGACAAGTCTGACATCTTGAAAATGATCTTCTGTAGTCACTCTTTCATTGGTTAAAAGTTTAGCATAGAATGGATTTGATTGATTATGTTGTTTACTGCCTTGACAACTGATTCTAAAATTTGACAAATCTGGCTTTGGTTCCTCATCATTCAATAAGTTCAGTTTGTACCTAGGCGGTGGTCTGAAAGTACAAATAATATGCAAATAATAATGCCTCTGAAAATATTATTAATTTTTGAATGTCTATCCAAATGTTAAATATATATTACAATATTTTTCAGAAAAGAACTTCTCACCTTCAAGAAACTTAAGACCTATTTCTTTTCTGAGGTGTTGTTTCCTTTAAGAGGTACCATGTTTTAAGTCGATAGCTTTTGTTCCATAGTTTTAACATTCCCAAATAAATCTTACTTAAATAATACTTTTGATGTTCATATTTTTAGCTTTGTACATAATAATGAAGGGGAAGGAAGATAGATTTAAACCTAATTATAGCTTAATTTCATTTGTTGGCTTCATATTATATAATAAATTCACAGGGATGAGATATGTCCTCACTATAAACAGGTATTTCGTTATATACTGTCTCATCATAAGTGGAGTTGAATGTGTTAATCTTAACCTGTTTTTATATAGTCAAGAAACAACGTACATTATATCTGCACTTATAATCTCTTGTCCGGATGGTATAGGATAAAGTGCTAGAACCCGGTCCCAAAGTGTTGTTAACCATGGATAAATGACAGCATCTGCTCTGAAAACAAACAAAGATGTTGTAAAAATGATAATGCTCACGACAATTACACTACAACAGAGGAATAGTTATCAAACCACTAATACTGCACAGAAGGGGTCGCATGTAATGACATCACAGAGTTATCTTTCTTTGTACGGTATATACAGAGAATATTGGGCTGCTTACCATTCACAAGGACCAGGCTAGCACTAACCACGTTTTGCCAATGGTACAGAAGTTGAACATAAACATGATTGACAAGTTGCAAAATACATTGTATTTTCATCATAAATAAAATATTCATTTTTTATCTGAAAATTTGTTATTTTTTGTTTTTAATCAATTTTAGAGCCGACATTTAGAAAATGTTGTTTCTGGAGAAAATCAAAGTCGTAAATTCAGTTTTTGGCAGTGTCTTTAATGTTCATACTATTGAATCATAGGAAAAAACCCAACTCAGAGCAGGTGCCAATGTGACCTCGGTCAGACACGTTACCATTGGTGGACCAGCCAGTCTAACGTGCCTATTCCACTGAATGGTAAGCAGCCTTGGAAACTGTAGCTATATTTTGTGGAATTGTCACTAAAAATCATTTCAAAGATTTTACCAATTTCTGAAATATAAGCATTTGCAATTTCAAAAACAGCAGTGAAGTAATCAAGTATTCACAGCAGCTCTTGCTCAATATGGATGTAAATATAGAGTGATAAAAAATTAAAAAGCTTGCCAATATTGCAACATTTATTACATCCCATCAATTAACCTAACCACAACCTCAAAAATAGACTAAGTCCAATACAGGCACAGTTTTGTAAAAACTACATGTGCAATTTAGTATCTGAAGCTGAGCATATGCTAAGAATCATAAAACACATCAGCCATGCAAATTTGTTTTATATATGAGCAATAGTATCATGTAAACATTGACCCTAACCAATCCCCTTAACCTTAGCTTGAAAATAATCTAAAACAGGGCCAGTTTGGGAAAAAATACAATAATACTCCAGTATCTGAAGCAGGGGATGTACTTACAATCATAAAATGAATACAGTGAAACTTGTATATAACATCCCTTTTAGGGACACAAGAAAACAGGTCTTTATAGGGAAATGGTCTTTATATAGAGGTTGATTTGTACACAAATGGTACTATTGGGGACAACAAAAAACAATCTTTGTGACCAGGTGGTCTTTATACACAGGTGGTTGCTAAAGCAGGTATTACTGTATTCATGTTTCATGCAAGGTAAGCTGATGTATGAGAAGGAAATCTGACCTCAACCAATCTTCTTATCTGGACATTGATGCCAGCATAAGCTCTCCTCAACATAACTGAGGTGAGCTCAAAAGTACATTTACCATTATTTACTCAACATACCCAAAAAGTTTACATCTCTGTCAATATACAGGTCATGTGCAATATTTCCCTTGCAACTTGTTAAATTAAAGTACTCTGAGTATTGAAAATCATGAATTCATGTATTTAAGAGAAAAGATCAGTGTGCAAAATAAAGTTGCGATGGAATATAAGTTCTTTACAAAAAGTACTAATTTAATACAATAATAAAGCAGAGAGTTACCTACCCCAAGTCATGTTGGTCATCTGCAAGGCCCACAGGAAGAAGGCTCTGTCCTCCCAGCTGTTGGATTCTCTTGTACAACTTTTTGGCTATGAAGTTGAATCTGTCAGTACAAGAAATATTCTATTTGTTACATGTATACTAACAAAGAAAATTGCACTCAAGTTTACATACAGTTCAACCAAAATTCAATGAAATTATGAAAAGTTTATTTACATTACAAGTATCAACAACTGAATGAAATCATTAGAAAATAAATGAAATTAATACAAACTGAATGAAATTAGTACAAACTGATCTATGAATGACATTTTTACTATATGAAATGTTTACACAACAAGCTTGTAATTTTTCTCCAACATACATGTACATTTGTATCAATAAATGCATATACAAGGATGAAGATGGTGGGAGTATTTGTAATTATTTTTTTTAATTTAGAAGATTCTCATGACTAACCAGAGTCCAGAACAATTTACATGACAAAAAGGAATAAACATTACATGCATTATGAATAAATAAAATGAAAAAACTGCTGTATCTATGAAATTTTATTTTCAGTAATATCTCCTTCAACTATAGTTCATATCAAAGTTTCTCATTTTTTTTAAAACTCAGCTTTCAAGATTTTTAAGAAAATACTATGGTTTAAAGATAACATGCCAGTTTGTCTTCCATGAATGAAAAGGAACCTGTCAATGTGATGGAATTTATGTAAAAAGATGTCTATGGGTATGCACTAATTAACATACCCCTGATATACAGAAATGCTTCATATGAAGGATACATATATATGTGTATAGGTCTACCAAGGTAACGTGGCACATCCAGGTTCTGTCATAGACCAAAACAACAGATATACAGTCTATTTTCCAAAAATAGGTTATACAAATAAAACATATTGCCTTGCATGGTTTCCCTGCAATACTGAAGCTCTAATATTTTTGTCTCAACAGAATCTTATGATTTAATTTAGACTCATTGTGTTTGTAAGCCAATTTACCTTGGCAGACCTATATACCAGGTATAAGAATACAAATCAGAAAATGAATGTACATGATGCAATTACAATTCTTTTGATTCAGTTTTAAATCAACATGCAACATACAACATGCATTTCAGATTGTATGAAAATTTGTTATACCTGGTAGTCAAAGTTTTCTGATGTTAGAAAATAGATATAAACATACTTCTGATATGAGGAATCTCCAAGTCCTAGAACAGCAAATTTTAAACTGACCAAGGAGTTAGTTGGAAGATTTGACCGCAAAATAAATCTCCAAAACATCTGAAATGTCAAATTTTAGTCTTTATATGCAATCCATTAAATACATATTTTTCAATTGTCTAATTTCAGAAACAGATAATGCCTTATTTGGTGTTAAGTGATGTTTTATATAAAAAAGACAGCTATTTAAAATATACATGCATTTATTAATACTAATGGTCATGTGAATATTGTTATCAATAGAATAAATCCTAGATTTTTTGATAAAGCAGTATGTAGAAGCTAATCACAGACCATAATGCTACTGCTGCTAGGTGCTTGTCAGACACCAAAAACAAGACAAGTAGATTACAATATTCCTCCTCTCTATCATTTTTAGTCCCCTACCAGTGAAACCGGGACGGCTTGGGGAAGGCTATGTGTAGGCCTATATATCTTGTCTGTGTCCATCTATATGTCTTACCAATACGTCTGGCTGTCTGTCAGAACATATGGCTAAGGTTTTAGTTAAAATTTTGTAATTGATCACCATTCACTTAATAATGGTTTAACAAGTAGTTGACATGACTCATCAAAACATGTACCTGGATATGTTGTTTTTTATGAAATGATATGTTAAAGCAAAACAGTTTGTAGCATATGTAAAAGATGGGTTTCAGTAGAAGTATTTAGCAGGATATATTTTCCTTTGTTGGCCATATTGTGTGGCAGCATACAAATTTTCCTAACTTGATTAATTGCAATGCCCGCTATCCACTATCATTTCTCAAGGTTAATGGAGCAATCAGAGATCAGTGGAACAAAACACTGGTTTTATTCAGGTCAATATTTTCCTAAATAAATCAACCAAATCAAATGAAGTATTCTTGTAAATAAAAAGTTTTTAAAAAATCTTTTTGGACAGAAATATTTATTTCGGGTCTTCATTTATCTAAAGAGCTAATTTTGATAAAATTTATGATGTCCCTTTAACTAACAGTATTTAATCCAATTTCATAAACTTTAATCACATTGACCCACAACATGGCCGTCAAAGGGGAATAACTCTAACAAAATACTGCTAACAGAAAGCCATATATAGCATGATGTTTACATTCAGTCAATTATGAAATGTGTATGAGGGAAATTTAGAGAAAGATATGTAATATGTTTGTATGAGGGAGAATTACATGTATTTGTTATTATAACTTACTTTCATGTTATCTGGCGGGTCACCTTGTCCTGTTGTTGCACAGACAAATACAACCATTTCTTCTTTTATCAATTCTGTCTAAAATGATGAAAATTATATAATGAATCATTGAATTTTTCTTGAATTGTGAACACAGTCACAAAGTAAGCCATGTACATGTATATATACTTAACAATTCCTCTAATATCAAATACTTGAAAATACATATCTGATAAACAGTTGATTGTTTAAATCCCATGATTTCATTTCAATAGGTCCCAAAGAAAAATTGTGCTTGCTAAATACACACTTATGTACAAAGGTTTCCAAAGTTAGTGTTGCTAACAGCTTGTTGTATGATTTTGGTAAAAATGTTTATGTCATATTAAAAAAGTAAATATGAATTATGCTAAGTAAGTATTAAAGTGACAAAATTTTGTTGTTTAGTAGATGGTTAATCAAACCAATTCTGAAAACTAACTAACCACATTATAAGAGTCCAGATCAGTAACTCTTGCAGAAAATAAGCGACGTTTTGCTTCCCGACAAACTTTCTCTGCTACATCTTGTGCTGTACCAGTTTGACTACCATAAAGAATGAGGATCTTTCTGTCTGTGGACATGGTTAAGGCTTACAATATAACCTGAAAATATTAAGAAATGGCAAACTTTGTCTATCTTATCACTTGCAAAGTTTTTCAGAAACAATATGTTGGAGAAACTGGATACATCCGCAGATGCATCAATAACCACCGGTCCACCATTAAAACTAAAAACTCAAGGAATCTGTTGGTGACCATTTCAACCTTGAGGGTCATAAATGGTTGGACATGACAGTCGTGATTATTGATCACAACCCTAATTGGAGTGATGTAGGAAGAAAACAGAAAGAAAAATTTTAGATGCACAGACCTCATTCTTTCAGACCCAAAGGCATTAATAAGCTAATGGACTTCACGAAAATGAATTCTGCCCGATACCCTTTTGCGATATAATTTGAGCTCAAACTGATTGAAACTCGAATCATCCATAGTTTGTTCATTTTTTTTTTTGTATTGGAATCTTCAAAGTCTAAACTTGGAATTTGTATCTGATACCGTTTGTTGGTGTAATATGAGTTCGAACTGATGTCAACACGAATCCACCCTTGTTCTTCCTTTGGGTGTGAACTTGTGTTGTGCCAAATCCACCCATTACTGGAATTTGTATATTGTTTGGGAACCATGGATCGAACTTTTTATGCATCGAATCCGCCAAATTGAGTACAGTTTGTCAGATTGAATTTCATGTTTTGACTTTGTAAATCAAATTGCAGTTTCTTGTTATTTTCATTTGAATCTACATGTAGTTCGATTTACATTTCGTTAGTAGTTTATACTTGGTTTGGTAGTTCTTTGGTTGTCCTTTTGGTTGATTCTGTGTTTGTTTGTTTGTTGCATTATCACTGTGCACTTGTAGAGTGTGGCATTTCTTTCGCTCTCCTGTTGTGTGTGTGAGGGTGGATGTTTGCGTGGGAGTGTGTGTGTGCATTTTAACGTGTTATTTTGATTGTTTTGTCCTGATGAGTGGACGGGTCGTCCCGAAAATTTGACATTTATTTTGTCAGTTTCGTTAGTCATTTTATATATATATATATATATATATATATATATATATATATATATATATACATATATATATTTAAAGCACTAAAATGACTAACACCATAAAATAAACATCAAATTTTCAGGATGACCTGTTCCTTCATCAGAACAAAACTATTAAAGTGCACCCTCTCACGCAAACATCCACTCACACACACATACAACCGGAGAGTGAAAGAAATGCTACATTGTACAAGTACAGCATGATGATGCAATTTATAAATGAAAATCAAACATAAGGATAACTAAAAAAACTACTAAAGTACACTCAAACTAACAATGAAATGTGAATTGAACTAGATCTTTATGAAAATAACAAGAAACTGCAAAATGAAATTGATCTACAAATACAAAGTCAAGACATGAAATTCAATCTGATAAACTGTACTCAATTTGGCAGATTTGATGCATAAAAGATTTGATCCATCATTCCCAAACAATATACAAATTCCATTAATGGGTGGATTCGTTTGTGCCAAGGAACAGTATTAACTACCATTTTTAAAGTCTCTGGTATGACCGGTACTTATCAACAGTACTAAGAATCAAACCAGGGACTTTCCGCTTGCAAGTCAAATGCTCTACCACTAGTTCACCGCAAGTGCAGTCCACTTGCTTTCAAGGCATTGCCTAAAGTTCGAATCATTCATTTGCAAAGCTACAAATAAGAGTAACATCATCATCGATCGAAGATACAACACAATTATTTTGTTGAAACGTAGCCTACATGTAGGCCGGTTTAGGGACATCTCGGCCCATTACAAACTCGGCCTATAATCAATCTCGGCCCATTACAAAGTCGGCCTTACAAACTCGGCCCATAACAAAATCGGCCTATGTTAAAGTCGGTTTAAAACACGGGAATTTTTAAGTGTTAATTTTTTATTATTTTCATTAGGACTTGGTAGTAGGCTAGATCTACATCGAAATTGCATTTTGTTAGTAGAGCCAGACCCTAGGTTAGACATGTTAGAGGGTGCACATGTCGGTTATTCCCTACGTAGGCCTATATACATATCTTGTTATATCCTACTGAAATATATCTTAATATTGGATACCTCTAAGTTAGCCAAATTATTTTAATTGGTCAAATCAACAATGATTTCAATTGGTTACTGCAAACCCACAATGAGATCAAACGTGTCAGGAAGGAACGGACATAATTATACATGTCTCTGAACAGTCTGGTAGGGGTGAGTACCCCTATCCATCAATATGAGCCTAGTATAAACAAGTGAAGCCCTTGATAGTACGTTTGTCCAATTCTCACGCTGTCAATTTACCTGTAGCATAGTTTTTGTTTATCAGGGGGACGAGTTATCACACTGTAAATTTACCTGTACGTTTTCTATGGGCCGACTTTGATATGGCCGAAATTGCGATAGGCCGAGTTTGTAATGGGCCGAGATGTCCATACCCCTGTAGGCCTAATTGTACTATTCAAAATATATGTACATTTATTTGTATGTGTTTCTGTTTCTGTTTCTGTTTGGTAAGTGATCACCTTCAACTTGCTGAAGTTTACATCACTGTGGGTTGCGCAAGCTAGGAAAAAGTATTTAAAATTTAAAGAAAGAATTAAAACTATTTACTTGGAGTTGTGAGTTCAATGATGTGTGGAGGCTGAAACAGCTGCTTTGAACGACTCGACCGAGTCGCTCATCACAGTGTTCAGGGGGAGATGATTCCAGTCTTTAATAGTGCGTGGAAAGAAAGAGTTTTGTCTAATTTGGGTACGACATGATGGAATTTGGAAAGAAGGTGTATGCATATTGCGTGACAGTCTGAGAGGGGGAATGAGTCTGTCTGTTTTTGGTATGGCCACTTTATCATTAATGATTTTATAGAGCATTGTTAGTCGGTAGTCTGTACGTCTATCTGCAAGGGTTCTCCACTGAAGATGTTGTAACATGTCACTGACACTGGAGGTGTTGCGATGTCTACATGTGACATACCTAGCAGCCCTTCTCTGAACCATTTCAAGTTTATTTATATCCTCAGCAAAGTACGGGTCCCAGACTGAGCAGGCATACTCTACTGATGGTCTAATTAAGGATTTGTATGCCTGCTCCTTTACTGAGGCGGAATTGATGTTTAAGTTCCTTTTTAGAAAGCCCAGTGTGTTATTTGCTTTTTTACATATGTTGTTAATATGTGTGTTCCACTTAAGGTCGGACTGGATGGTGACACCTAGATATTTTGCACTGGTTACGTGTTCGAGTGTTTGGCCGTGTAAGTTGTAATCAAATTTTATAGGCTGTTTACTTTTACTTATTGAAAGGACATTACATTTGTCTGGGTGAAAGGCCATTTTCCATTTCTTTTCCCAAATTCCTAATTTATCTAGGTCTTTCTGAAGTGTTAGGCAGTCTTTATTGGATTTGATGGTGAGATATGCTACATGTGTTTACATGTGAGTATGTTATGTCGGTTAAAAGCTGCCTAGAGCTTGTGTTGACTTGTTATATATCTCGCACCGACTTTAAATAAATATTTGTCAGTACTTACAAGTTGGTTACAATTTACAAAAGTCATGAGGAAGAAATCACTACTGGATATGAATATTTATTTTAAACTTTAAAACCTATAACGGACACGCCCTGTCTACTTAGTATTGCTACACTAAAAACAACATTTCTCTACTGTTGTTGTTTACAATGGATTGAAAATATACATTCTTATATCTTAGTAGATACGCCATCGTATACACTGAAAGATTTTTTAAAAACTTTAATTTAGTAATCCAGGGTATGTATCCGGATTTTAAAAATGCCCGTACTCATTCTTAAACTTATGCTATTCCTATCTCCGGGTTATGTAAACGTTTATTATTACAGAATACTGAATTATCTGCCACAAGAAATTTTTTAACATTGAATCAACGAAATCATTTTCGACCAAGACCACGATGCCCGTGGATGAAATACACAGGCTGTGGACAGATGGACTCGAAATGAATTTAAAATGGATCAAATGTGAAAACTGTCAGGTGACAGCCAAGGATCAGTATATTTAACAAAAAAGGAAAAAGAACAACAGACAAACCCATAAACTAAATAATTGTGGCAAATTTTCGGTTTAGCCACAGGTATTTTAGTAATTTCGGCATCAGGTAATATCGGCACTGAATAATTTCAGCACTTGTACAAGTAACTTCGTGGCATAAAAAATTCTATTTTTTAATATCACGAAATAGAAGTGATTTTTTATTATATGAGAAATTCGATTTTTTCATATCAGTAAATTATTTTTTTTTATATCAGAAAATAATTTTTTGAGCAGTTATTGTTGTAGGCTACAATTCTGATAGGAAATGAACACAATTTCTGATATAAAAAAATAGAATTTCTGATATCAAATAATAGAATTTCTGATATAAAAAAATCAAATTTCTCATATTAAAAATGATTTCTTGATATCAGAAATTCATTTTTTATAAAAAAAAAATCGAATTTGTGATATTAAATAATACTACATATTTTTAGAAATTAGAAATGATTTTTCTGATATAAAAATTTGAATTTCTGATATCAAATATTCATTTTTTGATTAAAAAACTAGAATTTTTGATATCAAAAATTTGTTTTGATTTTTTTATATCAAATATTCAATTTTCGATATCAGAAATTTGATTTTTTTTAATCAAAAAATGATTTGTGGTATTATAAATTCAATTATTTGATATCAGAAAATGAATTTTTGTTATTAGATAGTGAATAAATGCTAAAACGGCGCCCCATAATTTTCAGCACATGAACAAAAAACAAAAGCTAATATTAATTAAGATAATAAATATGTCCTGTTGAACATTAATTTCTAAAAACCAAGTTTTAATGGATGCTTTTGGAAGTGATTGTTTGTTTGTTGTTGTTTAACGTCCCACTTAAGAATATTTCACTCATATGGAGACGTCACCAAATGCCCGTAAAGGGCTTCAAATTTTGGCCTATGCTCGGCACTTACGGCCATTGAGCAGTGAGGGTTCTTTAACGTGCCGACACCTACTGTGACACGGGACCACGGTTTTTACTGTCTCATCCGACAGACAGGAAACCAACCTGCTGCCCGCTGGACTCTAACTCATGATCAAGAGTTGAGCGCGCTGCTGACTGAGCCTAACCAGCTCCTTTTGGAAGTGACAAAAACACTTACTTACAAGTGCTAAAGTTACTCGATACCAAAATTAACTGATACCAGCTACAGACCTACCTGCGTCATGGGTTTTTGACAATGATATCCACTTATTCACTCAATAATACTTAAATGATAATAATATGAATGCAGTGCATTGAAAGAGAGTGCAGCTCCTGTTGTTAACACATGCAGGAAAAAGCATTCATCAAGAATCCATCTGGTCTCAGTTGGGCAACATGCCAATGCTTTGAACCATGAAGTCTCTCACTTCTAGTCAGTGATCAGCTCAGGTTTGAGCCCCGCTGGAACCTAAGCTGATTTTTGTGAGAAAGTTTAACAGTTTACTTGGGGAAGGCCGGTGGCCTCTTCCCGGGTACATTATATCCTGGTTCTCTCCACCAATGAAAATGGTCTCCACCATATAACTAAAAAATTGTTGAGTGTGGCATACAATGTGCAGGTAAACATTTGTATTCTTACATGAATGGCAGGAATGGTAATGTATCTTTTTAGCCTTTTATAATAAAAATTTTGGTCTAGTCGCAGAAATATTTTTTTATCAAATTGATAGTCTGTATGCCTTCAACTTTACTGGTATATTGTTTTGTTTTTCTACTAACAGGCTGATTAACGGACACAACATGGCCAGTGTTGCCTTTAGTTCTTCAGATGAAGATGTCCTACAAAGGATTGTAGAAGTGACTGTAAGATTGGAAACTCCAGCAGAAAAGATAGATGATGTATATGAGACACAAAGGTCTGCAGATTGGATAAGAGAGGGAGGTTTTAGTAAGGTTTGTACACATGTATCTCAAAAACAAAACAAAATTAAAAATCACTTAGGGATAATGTTTTCTCCCACATTCGACATGTATGCAGTATCTATCATTTTGCCAAGTAAAAATTTCCCTACACCTACACTTTAGGGCATAGACAAGCTACACATACTATATAATGTCACAATATAATTTTGTAACATGGAACTTCTATATATATTTAATGAAAATACAGTGGATTAAAACATACGTCAGATTTTATTTACATACATAAGCATAAATATGAAGCATGGGAGAAAAATAATCAAACATGGTTGTGATGATTGGAAAAGGAAATATTAACCCTCATGGTAAGAATCATAAAGTCCAGTCCTCAGGAAACCCTTGGATTGGACTACCAAATTCTTACCACTCAGGTGGAGATTCCTTATCCATACAACACATCCATATAAGGTTCTATTAGTCCATTCACAGGGAATGTAATATGATATGCTTATTTTGTTAGTCCTGATGATATTTTTGTGAAAGTTTCTTTATTTTGATACTCCTTGATACATGAAACTTAAATATTGGGAATAAAAGTTGATAAATTTCATTTAATTGCATCTAGATTGATTTGTTTCACTGTACATTGTAATTTTAATTAAAGTAATCTTATTTCACTGAACATAAATGGAATATGTCAATTGATGACTAAGGCCCTCCCCCTTTCATCAGCCTTGCAGAAATGAATTGACAATGTTTTTTAAACTTTTCTTATTATTTTTCAAGGTCGCACTACAGTTTCCGGATGAAATGATGTGTGACTCTGTACAAGTTACTAGAAAACTTGAAGAAAAAACAAATTCAACAATATTCATTCTTGGGGACACCTCATATGGAAGGTACAATGAAGAGAATATGTATTTTTAATTGTTTTCACTTTTCAAGTGTGACTGCTGGTTATAGAAAGTCACTGAGTATTCCTATGTTGTTCAGTATCTTTTATTGTATGTACACAAACAGTTCTACAAATGAAATGAATTCATCTCCACTATACATTTATCCAAACATTCATACAAACTATCCAGTAATAATATCCATACAGATAAAATATAATATATTTAAGGTGCCAAACCTGGATTTCTCCAGCAATTTTCACAAAATATATAGGAATTTAATAATTTTTTATGCCTGTATATATACAATATATACAGTTCACCCCTGTTATAATGCCCTCTTTCATTTTTCTGAATTTTGACAGTATAACAGGTTTGGTGTTATATCGAGGTTTACTCATTACCTCATTGAAATCATTATAATCTGCGTACTTATGTTAAAGTACAAGACACTGAATGCATGCACATCTATTACATTCTATTGATTTACATCTAAAATACATATAAATACAATGTAAAATAAATAAAATTAATATTTAAGGCTAATAAAATTTAAAAGTAAATGTTCAGGACATGGTAAACAGTCACATTCTAATTTCTGTAACTTGTAAAATGTACATGTACTCACTTTTTAAAAAAAAAAATAAAAAGTCGATAATCTGCAATTGTTTTTGCACACAGTGAATGAGATCTCAGGATACTCTCATTCATTTGACTTGCTTCAGTTATGGCACATTCGTCTGAATTTTGTAAACCCTCCAGATATCGTACGACAACAGCCATTGCTGTTTGGGCTTCAGTCTCTCACAGAGTTGTCGGTACTTGCACTTCGAATGCAAAAACAAACAACACTGTGTAAGTGATTGCTTGGGCCCATGTAAATATCACAGTAGGAGGTGAAAGGTTGTGTAGATGACTATTTCTCATTGTCACCTGTATTTTGTAGTTGCTGTGTAGATGACTATTTCTCATTGTCACCTGTATTTTGTAGTTGCTGTGTAGATGACTATTTCTCATTGTCACCTGTATTTTGTAGTTGCTGTGTAGATGACTATTTCTCTATTTCTAATTTGTCACCTGTATTTGTGTAGTTGCTGTGTAGGTGACTTTTGTAGTTTCTCATTGTCACTATTTGTATTTTGTAGTTGCTGTGTAGGTGACTATTTCTCATTGTCACCTGTATTTTGTAGTTGCTGTGTAGGTGACTATTTCTCATTGTCACCTGTATTTTGTAGTTGCTGTGTAGATGACTATTTCTCATTGTCACCTGTATTTTGTAGTTGCTGTGTAGATGACTATTTCTCATTGTCACCTGTATTTTGTAGTTGCTGTGTAGATGACTATTTCTCATTGTCACCTGTAATTTGTAGTTGCTGTGTAGGTGACTATTTCTCATCGTCACCTGTATTTTGTAGTTGCTGTGTAGGTGACTATTTCTCATCGTCACCTGTATTTTGTCGTTGCTGTGTAGATGACTATTTCTCATCGTCACCTGTATTTTGTCGTTGCTGTGTAGATGACTATTTCTCATCGTCACCTGTATTTTGTAGTTGCTGTGTAGGTGACTATTTCTCATCGTCACCTGTATTTTGTAGTTGCTGTATAGGTGACTATTTCTCATTGTCACCTGTATTTTGTAGTTGCTGTGTAGGTGACTATTTCTCATTGTCACCTGTATTTTGTAGTTGCTGTGTAGATGACTATTTCTCATCGTCACCTGTATTTTGTAGTTGCTGTGTAGGTGACTATTTCTCATTGTCACCTGTTATTTTGTAGTTGACTATTGTAGATGACTATTTCTCATTGTCACCTGTATTTTGTAGTTGCTGTGTAGGTGACTATTTCTCATCGTCACCTTTTTTTTGTAGTTGCTGTGTAGATGAGGTAGCAGCTGAACATTATAATGCAGATTGTATTATTCACTATGGGAGAACCTGTTTAAGTCAGACTCGGCGCCTTCCTGTACTGTATGTATTCGGTCAAATGCCAGTTGACAGAAATGACTGTATAGAGAGTTTCAGAAGTATTTACACAGATCCTAGCAGTTATGTTGTCATTATGTATGATGCTGTTTATTCTTATGCAGTAGGTGAGTTACATCTATTTCAATATTTTTTTGAAGTAGTCAGTGTAATATAACAATGAAAAAAATCATTAATTTACATGTATCAAACACAGAGGTTTCAGATTTATATGAGGACAGTAAGAAAAAAATCACTTTCCTCAAAATCAGTGGAGGTGAATTTTAACTGTTGTTGATTTTTCGTTTTCAAGGTTGTTGTAACCATGACAAAGCAAATTGTACTACATTGTAAGGATGTGTCAGATATTATTTGCTTTCTGTGTGATAACCTATTCTCTGTACTTCAGATCAAAACTACATAAACTTTAAAGATACAGTCACAGGTCATAAGACTTAAATTGACTACCATTATGATCAATGTCACTTTGATGGTACTAAATTGAAAATAAAAAACAGCACAATTTAGAAATACATGTATTTAGATTTTAACTCAAAAACTCTGTAAGTAGTTCATGAATTATTTCCCTTTAGATGATTACTCATTACAATAAAACTAAACAGAAAAATGAAGTGACACGGCCTGATTGTCAACATTATAAAATAGTTTTACATGTGCATGTATGTGTAACATACAAAGTATTTACAAAGTCAAATTATTTACAGGTATTTGTACACGTAGATTACTTCAAGTTTGTAAAATAATATGAAAAAAGATTTCTATATAAATTGTACTTGATTAAGGCTATTGCTACGACAGGCTCAGAACTCCTCAGGTTTTTTTCATGTAGTCAATTAAGCATCATTAGCAATCCCGTTCAAAAATCAATGTGCCATAGGATTTGCAGAACTACTACTTGCGCTGTAGAAAGTAGTTACCTGATATTCAACCATTAAAATACTTCTTTGTGTCTAATTTGAATCTTCGATTCATTCGCATACTCTCTCCTTATAATTCCTGAACTAGGACACCGTTTCTTTAAATTTGAAAACTCATTGAAACTAAAATTCAACTACAAAGACAGTCGAAAATGCTGTGATGAATTATTATAGTCATGTGACATAGGAACTTGTTTGAAAGTTGAATTCCCTCAGTTCAGCTTTGCTGATTTTGACATTGATACCAATTTCAATTCACATTATCTAGAAACTGGAATCGATCATAGTTTCGTTTTTATTCATACGATATTAATTTTTACTTAACTGATAAATTATTTAAGTTTTCAAGCTTACTCACGGAAGTAATAATAGACTCACGATTAATTTAAACAGTTAATGTCTGACGTGGAGTAAGATGCTTTACTGTTGTGCTGTAAATTCTGTTCGTTCATGAGAGAATAAAAGACCAGTTTACTCAATCGTGGTTCTTGTCTGATAGCATAAACATCAGTGCATCTAGTGATTGCATGATTCCTGCCAGTAATAAAGTTTTGAAGTCTAGCCAGGTGGTTTTAGTTGATGTGATTACATTGATCATCGTTACCCCGGGTGTTTCGACTTGAAATCAGTTCGACCTGATGTTTAAATTTTTTTTATCCCAATTTGTATATGAGATATCGATCTACATTTATTAGTCTGTTTTTTCATACCAAATAACAATGTAATTTTAAGGTTGTTAAATGAACGTTTTTCTGTTGAAAAATTGAGAGTAAAGGGAACTGAATAATGCAACATTTTTTAAAGCTGTTGAAAGTCGTGATAGATCTTCAACCATGGGACATAAATATTTGTCATTAATGTTATTTTCTTCTTTGTTTTAGATAAAACCAACAATTTTTAAATGCACTCAGAATCCACTAATTTAGGCAATATTTAAAAAATATTTTGAGTTTACATGAAGGAAATTGAATTAATTGTTTTTAATCATTTTGAAATTTAGATATACTTTTGGTTTATTTTGAGAAAATAATTATTCTGTGGAGGACAAAATTACTTCAGGTTAATTATGACATATTTCATTTAACTGAAAGAATAATTACAGAATTTACAAAATTATTCTGGGAGAAAAGTACTGTCATTTCTGTAAATAAACACGATAATTTAAAAATGCATATATATTTCAAGGATATGAAATTGTCCTAGATGTACCATAAATTTGTACAAATTTGTAATTTTTAATTTTAATTAAAATAAATTTTTTGCTTAATTTTATGTTTATTTGACTGTTTAATTTTATGTTTATTTGACTGTTTTCTCTGTAATTTGTAGAGGACATCGTTAGTCAGCTGATTCACACTTACACCGACACGATAACATCCAGACTTGATATTCCAAGTGTACAATCAACTGTTAGTGATATAATGTCAGCTACAAGCAAATGTTTTTGTCAAAAAGACAATGTAACTAAAACCAACTGTCAACCACAAGATTCAAATATTCCAAGTGGTAATACACCCATCACAGGAAATGACAGTGAAAATACAGACAAAGAAAATGTTGTGAAAAAATGTGGAAGAATAATTCATTTACACGAAACTAAGTCAATAGCAGATTATAACATTTTCTATATTGGTAACAAAGACTTGACACTAACCAATCTCATGATGACTTTCAACAGCTCAACATTTTCATCTTATAATCCAGCAACAAAGGAAACTGAAAGTAAAATTTCATGGAGTAACAAAGCGTTGATGAAAAGATTCTGGATGGTGGAAAAGGCCAAGGATGCTAGGATTGTGGGTATTATTGTGGGTACACTAGGTGTAGCAGATTATCTTCTAGTTATAAATAGACTGAAAGCTTTGATCAAAAGAGCTGGCAAAAAGAGCTACACATTTGTGGTTGGAAAACTGAATGTACCAAAGCTTGCAAACTTCATGGAAATTGATGTATTTGTGCTAGTGGCTTGTCAGGAAAATTCACTTTTAGATTCACATGAATTTTACAAACCTGTTGTTACCCCATATGAAATGGAATTAGCATGCATTTGGGACAGAGAATGGAGTGGCAAATATGTAACAGATTTCCGAGCACTTTTACCAGGTAATGGCTTATGCAGTAAGAAGAGTATTTAGTTTTAGAATTCTTGAAATCACCTTTAGAATAATTCATTTTTATCCAGTGGCACAGATCATTGTAAAATACCTGATATATTTCAGGTGGCACAGATAATTATAAAATACCTGATATGTTTCAGATGGCAGAGATAATTATAAAATACCTGGTATGTTTCTGGTGGCACAAATAATTATAAAATACCTGGTATGTTTCAAGAGGCATAGATAATTATAAAATACCTCATACTTTTTAAGTGACACAGATAATTATAAAAAAACCTGATATGTTTAAGGTGGCAGATATAATTTTAAGATACGTGGTATTTTTCCTGTGGCACAGGTGATCATAAAACACCTGGTATGTTTCAGGTGGCACATGTAATCATAAAATACCTTGTATTTTTAGGTGGCACAGATTATTATGAAGTACAAGATGAGGAGGGGGAAGAAACCAGAACAGATATATCACTTATTACAGGTAAAATGCGAATCACTGGGAAACATGAAAGTCCAGAGATAGCATCAAATGCTGTCATACCACGGAATGAGGCTTTGTCCATCACAACAGTGCAATCAGACTCCGCAGGTAAATAGATTGTTGATTTGAAATAGTACTATGCAATTGAGAGTTGTTATTTTCATATTTAAATTTGTAGGTTTACTAATATAATTTATAATGTGTTTGTCCCAATGTCAAGACCAAGTACACCAGCGCTTGCTGTTATAAAATTCATGAAGGTTCCTAACTCTAAGAAAATTTTTAACTTCATCTTATCCTGTAATTTAATTGTCTGAGCAGCCTAGATAAGAATCTTTTAAGGTTGAAGAGCATTCTTCAGTTTTATTCCTTTTGACTTTTATAATTTTTTGTTACTTATTGTTATTGATATTATTATTATTCTGTATTAGTATTCTTTTTTTTTTAGTAAGGCCAAGTAAAAAAAATACTTCTGGTTCTCAGATACCGCCGCATGCAAAAAGAAATCGCCAATGAAATCGTTTTATTCACATTTCATAAAAAAAATCACTGCCGCGCGGCAAGTAAAAATGTCAGTTATTTCAAAAGGCTTAAGTTTCGAAAATGATCCATTTCCTTCTATTTGTAGTTCAAAATGCATTTCTAAAACCCAATTAAAAACTAAAATAATTATTTTATTGACAATTCAAAATGTAAATCTTTACCTCATGTCCGAAAATGTCACAGAACACATCATGTGTTTTCTGCTGTTGCTTGCAGTTTATGGAGGAAGTGGAAGTTGGGTTGTAGATGAAAGAACCGATACCGAACGGAACTGAATTTCAGGATGTGTTAAAATGATGATACATGTAACACTATATAGTGTATAAAAGTTTCAAAATCTGAATTAAATGTAGGTGAATGATAAAAGTAAAATTAGTTACTGTAAATGAAAGTTTTAATGAAATACATGAAAATGGATAGCTATTGTTTTAAAAAAATGAAACTTTTGGAATTTGCATTGATTTTTAGACACATAGTAGTTACATTTTGTACAGCTTTGTAAAATAGTAATGATAATAATTGATGATAATTATAATGATGCATTTATAATTAATTTTCTTGTAGTTTCAAAACATTTTTATGTTTTGATAAATATATAATCTTTTAGCTATTTTATATTTTTGTTAATATTTCAGTTTTAAAACCATGTGAACAAGACAATCACACAATTTTTCTTTGCATTTTATTGAAGGTCACAATAAAAGACATTTTTTTGTTACATAAAGTCTTCTTATTTTCTTGCCTTCAAGGTATATAAACAATAATTTTGAAATAAAAATAAAATACCTACCTACCGTGCCCATTTTGGAAGTCTTATTGTCTGAGAACCAGAATATTTTTTTTACATGGACTAAAATTTGTATTGTCCCTAGCTCAAAAATGGCTCGATCGATTTCGCTCAAATTTTCAGGACTTCTGAAGCATCAAAAAGATCTAAATCCTTCTATTTCTTGATGTATCTCCCCTTTGCGCCTTTTTCATGTGTCCTTTCTTCCTCCATAACTACTGAAGCTAGAGTAAATCTGTTTGGTTTTTCTAAAAGCCCAAGGACTCTAGTTCCAATTTATAATTCATTTTTTCATGCCTAGTGTTCCAAATGATTTTAAGCTAAAGCTAGTAAAAGTTTTTTCTTCAAGAATTCATTTGACCCTTACACTCAATCCAGACAAATTTCAGACTTTGTGACTTTTTATCTTGATGTGTGATCAGATAGCAGTATGGTACTGACAATGTAGTACAACCCAAAGTTCAATAATCATATTTAACCCTTTGACCCTTTCTAAAGCCACCATTTGATTGATCTCCAATGAGAAAAGACTCAGGTGAGTTTTTCAGGCCCACTGATTTTAGCTTCATCAATGTATGTAAATGCAGACATATTAACTCTACCGATTTCAGCGGTAGTCTACCGCTTTTAGACAGTTATCCCACCTACCGCTTTTATGTCCAAAACTTCCAATTTCTTTACATTTCTACCAATTAACCAAAGCACAGTAATTTTCCGAGTTTATTTCACACCTGTGCATTGTTTTGACAATACCATTGCCTCCGGTGATATACAGACAATAATAAGTACTACTCGTCACTCCTAATCAACGTTACCTGCGATTAGTACTAACCCTTGTGAGACCCCAATCATCATCCATGGACGACGATTAATTCCTGATACTCATTTAATTAGATTTAAATCTCGGTAAACTTCTCCACGTGTTGATATGTCAGATGAAGAACAGATGATATGAGGCCGCTTATATCACAAAATGACACTTACGACTGCATCTCATATTATTGAAAAATAATGTTCCACACCCTAATTATGTTTAAAAAATCTGAACTAATACTAATAAAAGTTGTAATTTAAGCCCAAAAGATAGAGAGAATGAGTATTACATGGTTTGACATGTACATGCATATGCAACTCACAACAATTAATTGCTGCTTATATCGTTGATAAACTATTTTTGTCATTAATTGTTGAAAATATTAATGCAATGGATAAAAACAATGTACGAAAATTTTAATATAACTGAACATTTGGCAGAATTTTGCTTAGGTCAGAAAATGATTTTGGTAAGTTACTAATCTGTCTACATATGTAATTGTCATGTCTATTTAACCAAACTACATTGTAGCACTTAAATTTTTTTTTACTTTTTATTTATTTTTATTATACTGATTTAGAAGTTATCTTTGGACTGTTTCAGTGAAGATTATTATAATGATAGGGGTTATCTCACAAATTGTTAACCTTAAGTGTTGAGTGGAAGGTTACAGTCAGTAGGTTTTGTGATAAAAAGTTCACAACACATTGATATATGGGAGATAACACACATCTGTACACACACAGAATCAGGTTTAGATACAAGGTCATTGTGTGACTATCATTGTTGATTTTATATTCACGATGAAGATTTAATAATGCAAATTTTAAATGAGATGCATTTAAATTGTAATAATCATGAATAGACATTGATTTAAATATTCATTAGGTCTTTCATGAGTCTTTAATGGAGGTCGCCCTCACTGCATTGGTGTCAATCCATTGCACATGTAAAAAAATTTGACACTTCACCTAAAGCCAGTGACATCTCCATATAAATGAAAAATTCTTGATGTGATATAAACAATAAAAATAAACACTCATAAACAATCATTTTCAATTTTTCATATATTAGTATATTTAGGCCCCGGATTATGAAGATATTTTGAATTACTGTATAGCTTGAAATTTTCACTCTCGTTTAGTTTTCACCATTTATGTCTTTAGATGATTAAGTGAATTTAAAATGAAGCCAAAATGAAGCTAACTAATTGAGAATGGACATACATTCCATCTATGAGACGTAAGTTGAATTAAGATGAGGTGATTACGTGTATATTTTCTGTGGTAAAATGCAAAAATAACCAGGGGCAAAAATTTCCAGCTTCACAGTATTAATAAAGACCAAATTTTATGTATAGGATGGTGAATTTCTGGTAGTTGTGTTAATGTTACAGTCATGCATTGATCAAGTGTTATATACATGTATACATGTATCTAGTGAAATGTTACAACTCAAAATTGGTCATTGACCTTCAACATATCCCATGAAATCAACTAACTGTTATCAGATTTAAACTTTTAAATGATACAACAATCCAGGTCAAATGCGATTAAATTAACAGCCATCATTAAACCCTCAACAAAATGGAAGGTCCTCATTAAATTATACTTTTACATGTTAATATATGAAGGATGTCCATCTGTGCATATGTTGCAATAACTCATGTTTGTCTGGATAAATCCTTAAAAAATTTGTAAACAATATTTGGTTCCATGAAAACTAGAGATCTTTCAATTTTTCAATTTTGACTACCCTCTCCGTATATCATGTATGTTTTAGGTACTCTTTCACAGAACTTCCTAAAGTCATAAACTTTTTCTAATTCTAAGTAATTCATGCATTGTTTTTAAAATTACACCCTGAATTAGTCACATAGAGGTGAAAAAGATATACTGTCTAAAAACACGAGTTCCTAAATTATATAAAAGCTATACTGTAAAGACACTGTCAGTTGCTAAATTATATAAATGCTATGTAGGAAATGTTCAGTGTTATGCTTTTAATTTAATTTCATTTAAGTTGATGTAGTTATATTCATATTATGAAGTAATTGCAAAATCAAACTAATTTCTTACAAAAAGAGTTCACTGGAAAATAACATTTTGATCCTACACAGGGCATTTTTTGGAAGAACAACTGTAAATGCAGAAATTGTTTGAAACAATAACTATTACATGTATTACAATTTTGCTTTAAAGGTTTGATTCAAACCATCGTCAATAATTCGTCATCTTATTGTTTAGTATTACAAAAGGTATTGTCAAATATTTCATAGCGTTATGGATACTACAACTCATATTCACATATTATTCTTAGTATTGCTCTAGAGCTGATATTTTATCTTATTTTCAGGAGAGTTCCTTTCATCCAGGTCATGGAAAGGTTTAGAGCAACAACTTGGAGAGACAGCTGTGTCAAAGGCTGTTGAAGGAAGAACTGGCATAGCTTCTGGATATGGTGAAGAAGGAAGCTATAATAATTAATATTATGATTCTAAAGACATTTCTAAATGTTCAAATTTTAAATATTCAAAAACAAAATGTAGATTTGATCTGCAGAACATTTTATTCATAAGCAGATCAGAAGATCCAGATCCAGATCCTGAGTACGGGGTCATACATGTACTTGTACCAAACACACGGCATAAGAAATGAAAGTCATAGATCTTACAATGGGATACTTAAAACCAAAGCGCTGTGTCACTGCAGGCATGATATTTTACTTGGAATTTGTGATTTTCTTGATGAAATGTAAACACACCCCCCAAAAAAAAGTACAGCTTTTATGTGACATTTTGTGAGGATACAAAATACTGAAATTTTTTAAGCATTTTTAACATTTTATAAGATAGAATTTGCTGATGAGCTGACACAAAATTAAAAGTGAGAATTTGACAAATGTGGTACTATGTAGTCATTATTTCATGATTACAATGTACAGTTTCCATTGGATACTGGTATATCTGCTGTGTAAAATAAAATGATAAAAATTGATGATTGTAGTTAGTTGTATGTAAATATATTACAATTGATGTCGGACCAGATATAGACTGAAAACAATTTTCTGATATAAATAGAATATGTATACATGTAATACATAATGAGACCTTTTGGAGATGACACGCTATTTAGCATCTACAGGAAAGTATTTGTTGTAATTTCCATAACCTAACTCATCGGTCCGATACAAAAATGTCTAACTGCGCTGTTAAATTGTTTCCAGTAACATCCCAACTCTCTCTCTCTCTCTCTCTCTCTCTCTCTCTCTCTCTCTCTCTCTCTCTCTCTCTCTCTTTCATGAAATGTAACCTTTTTCTTCTTTCTTAAGTCTTTATTCCCGTGTAATTGGAAGATAGAACAAGAATGATTTGTGAACAGTATTAGACCAGTTTGAACTTAGACCACTTCTTGACCTCATAGTACTTAGTAAACAGAATGAGGCATGCATACAATTTTTCAAGTTTCAAATAATATAGTAACATAGACAGCAATATTAATATGTTAAAATATACTAGTACTGAAAATACATGTTATGTAGAAACAAACAAATCCGAGGTTATTAGATTCAATGTTGTCTCTAGTATTTATTACCTTTATATCATAGCAAAATATCATCAATCTGCAATAAATCTGTGTTAGTTTTACTTTAAAATGTCTTATACACTGATTGTAATGTAACAGGAAATGGTTATATTCCAGAAATAGACAAACCATAATTACTGCTTTACTGTCAGACAAATATGTGGATGAAGTACAGTATTGGTATTACTCCTCACATATTTCATTTTAATTTGACTGTTGACTCGCGGTGGGTGTGACCAGTCAACAGGTGATGCTTACTCCTCCATGACACCTGATCCCACCTCTAGATATCTAGATGACCGTGATTGTATATTGTATCTTGGACAGCCTGAAGATTAATACTTTGGTATATCTGGTTTTAATATACTGAAACTTTATCATGTTATGAAGTATTTACTGTAACCTTTTATTGAACTGCTTTCACTCCAGATTGACTTTAACTTACAAAGAAATTGTAAGTAAAATATTTCTATATCATTCATTTCTAGTTATAATACAAATCATTTCGGCTTAATAATCAGGCAACGGAACTACACTTGTGTCCTCATAATCAGGAATAGGGACACTGCTTTCCATGTACCCGTAGGGTACTAGTACACCACTCTCCTCTTCATATAAATACGTCTCCACTTTCTGTGCTCTGGTATATTTATATTGCCTAGGAACCATCAAGTGTGGTTGTTGAGGATGGTCTGAAGTGAACCTTACACCTTTTGGTGTAACCGTATTTGTCTGATTCAAAACTTCTGAATTTCTTTTACTATAGACAGACTTTGTAGCTCTATTACCACTACTGTTTTTCTTAATTCGGTAATTCGAATTATTCGGGATATGCATATTATCTTGTTTCCAAACTTTTGTAGCAGACGATCTTTGAAGGTCAACAGTCTCTGTAGATCTATGACTACCGCTTTTTGTATTGGAATCATTGTTTGCTACATCAAGCGGTTGGTCATATGTTTGTACCACACTTTTTGTGATTTGAGTATTAGTGATACCTTTTCTGTACTGTTGAATATAATACTTAGGCATTTGTCCAGTTTCGCCCTTGAACAGGACATTATCATACCATGTTTCGGACATGTGGTGAGGCTTTTTGATGTCAGAATCCTTGTCTGTTCCTTGACTTCTATTGTACCTGTTTTAATGGAATAAAATATCAGTACATTTACAAAATTATGTTGAAGTACAGCATATGTAAAAAAAAAGTTATTTAATAATTTAAATGAGGACTTCAGAACATAATTGGTCTAAGAATGATGAAAATATATACAAATACATGTATCTTGATGATAAATTGTTTGCAAAGGGTCTGGCGTGAAACAATACCATTAATTTTTATGCAATGATACGTGACTTGAAGATGCCATTTCAAAGATTGTTACCATAGGATCAAAATTGTATTTTTAGGTAAACTTGAGTTTTTGACAATAATGTGATGAGTTAAAAACAAAAAAATAGAAAATGAAGAAAAAATACAAACATGACCAAGAAGCTTATACCCCGCCTTATTTTTCTTATGTGGAACTGTAGGATCAGATAGCTTTTGCCCAAATTGTCTGAATGGAGGAAGCATTTTTTAAAAATAATGCAACAATTGATTGTTTCAGCACACAGAAATATTCTATGATAGAAAATGCTGTGATTATTAGTTATTGATGGTCATCGCACAGATCTGTTCAGTAGGACAGGCTTACTGTATTTCTTACCAAATCATCCAGTGGAAATTCTTTATTTTTAGAAATTGATTATGAAATAAATGCAGGAAATGATACCTTGCACAGCAGTAAATCAGTATTCCTATAATACAACAAAGAGGAACTAGGAGTCCAAATGATCCAATCAGTAACCATTTATCTGAAATACAGCAGTTATAAAGTGATGAAAACCAAATGTATTACAACAAAAAATAATTATTTTATTTCAACACAAGGGTTAGCTTTACTGATACTTCATAAGCTCTCTTTGACTAGCAGGTCAATGAAGGCTAACATGTCTATTCTTGGATTTTGTTTTTATCCAACATGCAATAAATACGGAAGATCAAATTGGTCTGCTATAGCAAATGACAGACATCCGTTTTGTTTAAACAAACTGCTTATCTATTCTTTATTCTATAAAAAATAAAATGTCTTATTTCAATCCCAGCCGTAAATGCTGACTTTTGTGTGGAAAGCTTGCAAGTATGATTGCGGAAGGCCAATATGTTTTTCCCCAGTGTATTGTTTCTGAGCTCGTTCCTCCGAACCAATGTTCTTATTAAAACAAATAGCTTTAATACGATTTGAAGATGAGACTGATTTACTTACACAATGGAACCTCAGATTTTTTGTCATTCTTATGAGTGGTAGCTGTGGATCCTGTGAAATAAACAACACTGACATTTAGTCAATGATATGGAATATTGCCGATTGAGGAAATATGAACATTTATGTTACATTGTTATTGATAATTGAATTGCAAAAATGGAATACTTTAAATCGGCCTTTTCCTAAAATCCTGACAAGAAAAGTGACAAAATGTAATTACATGGATTTTAGTACAAAGTGAAGTGGTTAGAGGTATTTTCTTCTCTTCTATGGATGGTATTGCGTTTTATTCCAAAACATTTGCCGAAATACAGATGCCAGCCAGCGAAACTCTTTTGTGCGATAATACGTGGGCGTGTGTGTACCAATAGTTAAGCTCCGTTTTTTGAAACGAAAGGAAAGAGAACAATGTATAACCTTTGCTAGTTTCTGTATTTGGTGTTGTTGATGCCGTGGGTTTTGCTGTACTTCTACTTGTTTCCATTTTTGAAGAATACACACTATTGTCAAGTATGGTATTTTCTTGCATTGTCTGTGTTGGGGAAATATTGTATACATATGTATCCTTCCTAATGCTTGTTCCCTGCCCTTGTGCTGTTGGATCTGGTGGCATGTGTATATTATTTGATATCAACCCTGATAAGGAAGGCAAGGTTTTGGTCGCTGTATATGCGGAACCTGTTGTGATACCCTCCTGTGTCATAGACAATATATCTGTACGCAGTGCCGTAGCAATAACTATGTGAAGGGATGATTCGCGATTTTCTGATGGCAACAGAAGATAGGATAATGGTTGTGTTGGCGTTGGTGATAATGGTGAAGAATCCGTTGCAATGGAAACTAGAGGTTTCATTCCTTGACTTGGCAAAGACGATAAATAAAACACATCTGATGTACTATAATCATGTATTGTCCGTGGTGGAGAAACAGATACCTCTTTATCCATAGTGGTTGCGTCTGTTCCCCATCCATAATTGGATATCGATGCATAACTAGACGTTTGTGGTACTTTTGTTTCTGATATTTGTCTATTTGTAAATTGATAGTTAGAGTCTCTGGTACTTAAAATTTCCAAAGTTTCTGCTTTAGAGATACTGTGTAACAGAGTAGACATTGTATCGATTATATAACTTGAAAAATTAGTATGATATTTTATTTTCTTTGAGGTTGATGTTGAATCATCTGTATGGAAAGATGTCCAGTCATTTCCAGGGTCAGTGAACGATGGCAACATATTTTCAGAATTTGGCGTGACAACCGGAGATGGTATATTTTGTTTATGTACATTTACGGATTGTAAATAAGGTTCTGTAGCGACAGAGCGTGAATACTCAGTCATCGTTATATTATATGTGGAGTATGCATCACGTTGGTATGACTCGGATATGTTTCCTGGCTGTATTGAAGTTTCATATTTTGCAAATAAACCTTTTGTATGCATTCTTGACAACAATACTGTAGAGTCCATGATTGAAGAATTATCCCATGAGAAGCGTTCTGTGTCTCTGTTTGGAGGTATAAATGATGTCGTTGAGAATGGTGTTTGTAAGGATAATGCTGATGGTTGACGTTGTACTCCTGTACTATTCATTGTGAGAAACTGTGACGACTGTATTGAATTTGTAGGTCCTGTCATCATTATATCATATGGGAATAAATCTGAATGTGAAGTGTCTGATTGTAATGTGTCACCAGCATATATGTTTAGGTTGCCGCTTGTTATGGTAGCACTATATGTAAAACTAGGTTCTAATCCATCGGATATATAAGGTATAGTGTTTGTTGAATCATTGTAATGTAAATCCTTTGTCTTTGTCAGAAATATAGAAAACAACTCTGTATGTCCATCATATGAACTCCTCTTTGTTTGAAGTGAACCAGATAACGAAATGGAAATCGAGGGAAGCATATCTCTAGACCTAATATGTCCTACTTCTGTCGTTATATACATGTCAGTAGATGCGTATTTGTTATTTAATGGAGAACTAGAAGATGGAAGCAGAACAGATGGCATATAAGTATTTTCTGTATATGTGGACATGCTGATCTGCGTATTCGATATATATGTTGACAGATGAATCGTTGAGAAAACATTAGATTCCTTTCTTGTGCCACTGTTTGTTTGTAAAACGTTTGCATCTGAAAATATATTAAATATAATATCATCAATAAAAGATAATAAATGCTCATGATGACACTTTCATTATTTTTCATGTAAACTAATTTTATGAATCTACAAAATCTGTAAATATTTAAAATAATTGATTGGTCATTTAATCTATTTAACCGAAATAAAACCCGATCTCTCACCGCTTCTGTTTTCTGACATTTCGCATAGAGGATTTAATACAATCTGCTATGGGGACATACATGTGAATGACTCCTTGTAGGTATGTAATGTTCGACAAATAAAATGCGACTTACTGGATTTTGAAAGTTTACCAAATGACAAAGAGATGTAATTTATTTCATGAAAAAGAATATCTCTGGTGATTCAAACCTATCAAAGGGTTATTCAAAGAATTCTCTACGCCTCCCGATATTTATGTTTTCACTTCTGTTTATAGTCTTAATACTGTTTACATCTCTTTGTCATTTAATCAACGTATACGTATACGATCGCGCAAATCAGATATTCATTGGTCGAAAATGACACACCCACGAGGTCATTCGCATGTGACCCCATGGCGAATTTGATTAAATCCTCTAGGCGACACACTGGAAAACGGGAACGTTGAGAGATCAGATTGGTTTTAATTAGGTTGTTTGCATAAATATGACTATCAAACATCGGTTCTTTGGTTTAAGATATTAAAGTAATACCTATTTGTTTAAATATACTAAAAGAGAGTCAGAGAGAAAAAATCTTGACACTGAGGAATAAGCACTCGTTTCAAGTACAGTAAATTCTTGATTAACTCTTGTTGGGAAAACATATATATATATATATATATATATATATCGTACAATACCTGTAATTATTTTTGACTCTGACGCCTTTTGTAATGGATGTTCCTTTTGTGTTAAATACATTTCCGATGTTTTGCTTGTGAAATACACCAAGCTGTCGGTAAGAGAATGACGAGAATCAGATGTCAATTTCGCATTAATTGCGACATTGTTGTGTAAAGAACCCAAAGAACCTGAAAGTGGGAATCCACTGTTTGGTATAACATCTGATGTTAGAAAGGTTTGTATGGATATTCCGTCTATATGTTGCTCATTAAAGCTATGTCTGGAATTGGGTTCTATGCCTATTGTTGAAACAGAAAATGGCAGATGTTCCTTTGTTGTAGTGCTAAATGATTGTAAAATTGTATCAGAATCCAAAATTCTAATGGAATTTCCAATATTCTTTGTCACTGAGCAACTGATTATTGACCTATGGTCAGGTCCCAATGTTACGCCAAAGGTAGATTGTCTTCCATTGTGCTCTAGCGAGTATTTATCATTATAATTTGAGGTTTTGACATCCGACTGTGATGACGAAAAAAGCACCCCTGTATTATCCCTATGTAATTTCATACTTATCGGTTGTTGTGGTACTATTGTTTCAATAAAAATCGGCACCGTTCTCGTTGCAAACTGATATTCATGTGAAATATCAGATCTAAAACCTGTTGTTTTCTGAGTATTTTGGTTAACTGTCGATAAATGTTCATGCGATGTTTCATAAAATATGCTTATCGTGGACTGATGTTCATTATACACATAAAAATATGTAGATAAAATTGTTTTGGATTCTATAGTTCGATCTTTAATGGTTGATACAACCACTTCTAAACTGTCTATAGATTTACTTAGACTTGACGCTAAAGATTGAGCAGGATCTTTAGAAAATATGTCCTTCGTGTGAAGTAAATCTGCGTCTGAAAATACATTGAGAAACTTAAAGAGAAAATGAGTTAATTTTAACAATGGAATATATGGTTTGTATTTATATACAAGTACATAAAACTATCAATAATAGTGTTCTTGATTGACTATGTGTAAGTTGACAAATAAAACATTAGGGAATTACTCTATACGTGTATATTTTTAAATTTGATAACAGTAACTGAAAATAGGCAAAACAGTACCTTGACATACTGTGTCATCACATTTCTCACATTAAACATAAGAATCTACATATGAATTCTCCTTATGGTTGGTACTAAAATTAGCATTATATTGATCTTGTATCGAGCTACTTCCATATGACATTGAACGATGCATCAAATATTCATTTATACTACATTGTCTAAAGCCATTACCGATTATTTTAATTTGTTGA
>BROG01000074.1:1475000-1515000 GCA_030159075.1 Atrina japonica | reverse complement strand
TAACAAACACTTGTTGTTATTTATAAGTATTGTTTTGGCACATTTTATGCAATACCGGTGGGGTCTCAATGACCAAGTGGTTAGACCATCGCGCTTTACATCATCTTATCTCTAGTCCGCGCGGGATGGAGCCCGGCTGAGACCTAAGCTGATTTAAGAAGAACATTTGTCAGTTTAATTGCCGAAGGCCGATGGGATACACTGTAACCAGGTTCTCTCCACATCAATTAAAAACTGGCCACCACTATATGACTGAAAAATTGTCGAGTGTATAGTAAAACATCAACAGACACCCAAACAATAAAATACAATACCGTCAACGAAGATTTCTATTTATTTACTTTGATTAATTTTGTAGAAAATGTTATCTAAACCCTTTTCATGTGTTAAAGCAGCAACACTGAAAGAAGATTAAACAAATAAGTTCAGAGAGATATATAATCTGAATAATCCTAAAGGCAATGCACGAAAAGAATTTCAGCTGTTTGTATATCTATATATCATATGGTTAATTAATGATCTATCGGATTATTTCATGTGTTAAGCGGATCAACAATTTTTAAAATCATTTAACAATTTGTGCGGTTGCATTGCCTTTCCCTCGTCCTTAAATCATTTCCATGTGTCGCTTTACATCTAGACCAAGCATTGGAAGCAGCCGAAATATCATCTGAACGATATTTTGACGTTTAACTCTGGTATCAGATACTGTACAGTCAGGATTTCCTATAACACTATATGTCTTTAATGATTTTATTTTAAAATCAATTAATTTTTGCTTTATGCCTTTAAGTGTCCTTTCTATTGATCTTTTTTTATGGTTGGACGTAAGACTATCAAAAGCAATATAGTGAAAATATTAAATTACGAATGTACGAATTAGACCAACTGCAATTCACTAAATATTAAGAAAAACACTCGAAACTGGTCCGTTTTTACCGCTGATACATTTATCTCCTTGTGATATATAAATGCAGTCATGATTTCAGATTACATTATATATATAAATTAATCCACTTTTGGTTACATGCTTTTTAGTGTTATCTAATGACCCTTTTTCAGATGATTTTATGGAAAGTAATGTAATTTGAATAGGGATTCGTGGAAAAAATAGAATTTTAATGGAGATAGTCTGCACTAGTTGTGATGAGAATTTGTGGACCCGCTGCGAGTGTGACCGATCAACAGGAAATGCTTACTCCTCCTTGGCACCTGGTCCCACTTGTGGTTTTCAAGAGGTCAATGTTTATCTAATGTTCACCTGTTTTGTATATTTGTCTCCTGGTCATCTTTAAGATGAAGACATTAGTATATGTGATTTTTATTTATGCAATATGACGTAGTGCCTGTCAAAGTGTCTTTTACTCTATATGAAATAGAATATTAAATATTACCTGGACAATCTTTATATGTACAATCCTCGGATGTTTGATTTTTACCATGACATTCCTCTCCACCATTTTGTGGCATTGGGTTATTGCATCGCCTTTTTCTCGTTTTTATAGCATTTCCACATGTTGCTGAACACTTGGACCACGCACCCCAATTAGACCAAACACCATTCACTAGATATTGAAAAAGCTGAAACATTACGTGCACGACATCATAACGCTTTACTAGAATGTCAAATAGGATTTCTTATTATTTTCTATAATGTTATTATAAAATCAAACCAATTTGGTTTCATGCTTCTAAGTCTTTTATCTATCGACCGTTTTTAGAGTATTTGACGCATTAAAATCAATATATTTTTATCTCATACTTTTGAGTGCTGTATCTAATGAACCATTTTCTGACTATTAGACGTGAGACTGTTGACGGCAATGTATGGAAAATGTTTTAAAATGTATGGATTAGACTTACCATCGTTCGTTAGATACTGAGAAAAAGGGAATGTGATCTGCTTATACTGCTCAATCTCAATGTTTTAAGTGACTTATCTGATGACATATTTTCTGATCATTTGTGTAAAATCCACTGCAATATTATCAGTTTTGTATTATCAATCTTCAGAGTATTGAATACATTACGGATTGCATCCTCCAGTCAAACATATGGAATTACCTTTATTTAATGGTATATTTTGACATTAAGTTTGTTAAACACCATTTGAAAGTGTCAAATATCTATTCTAATGCATTAATGTTTTTGTTGTCTATTTTCAAGGTACCACTAAATGTTCTGAGAATGACAATGGTCATCCAGATACGGTAGTATCTTTGACCGTCATACTCTGTGCGCTCAATAATAATGTATGATTTTACCCCTTACAATTTGTTTCGAACTTACACTGATTTTGTTTGGAAATATTGTATATAAAATACGGATACAAAAGTGTTAGTCGAACGGATATTCATAGGACAATAATTAAAACGTGTAATCAATTTATCTTAGATTGAAGAGTGTAAAAATGTATTTAGTTTTAGTTTTCGGTAATTGAAAAACATATACCTGAGCATGAATTTAAATCACAATTATTGGTATCAGTTTGTGTCTTTTCGCCCTCACATAAATCAGTTCTAGGATTGTGAATAGATTCTTGACAAGTCCTGTTCCTATACCGTACACCTTTTCCGCAAGTTTGACTACAATCGCTCCATGCACTCCAACTTGACCAAATGGACGCACTAACTATAGAGTTGAAAATATGACTAAAATCAGCAAAGTATCGATGTTAAAAAAAGTAATCACGGCACATCTATGAAGTTCCTACAATTGGTATCACTCATAGAGTGTTGAATTTACAATCTGTTTATACATTACCTGAGGAAATACTCTTACACTGACTTCAATCTGAAATTGCTGCACTGTATAAAATTTTGCTACCTTTTGTTGTTGTTTTACACCCTGCTTATATTAAGACGCCACCAGCTTAGGGTGTCTGTGAACTGCAACACATTTGTCTTGTGATATGAAATGACACCAATGCAGTAAGACTTTTTTTTAAATTACAACGTTTGCCGTGACACGGTTTAAGTTTTTCAACAAATAAACCATGACCTCTGACTTTCATTTATTATGCTGCACGCTTGGTTAGGGACAAATACTACTGTTTTCTTTGAGATTTGGGGATATAACATTCTACATGGATGTAAACAAACTGCAGTGCATTGATTAGGAAAAAGAATTTCGAGAAGCTAAGCGCTTAAGTATTGTACAGCCAATACCAATTTACTTACTAGCTATATATAGGTGTGAAAAAAACAATAGATAACTGGTGCGGGATAGAGAATTCTCAAACACTTAGGTTTAGATTTTACCATCTTACACCATAACCTGCGAAAATAATATTAAGATCCGGAAACAATGCAGGCCCTTTTTTCTTCCTAATATTTTGTGCAAAGTATATAAT
Source organism: Atrina japonica (assembly GCA_030159075.1). Taxonomy (NCBI): domain Eukaryota; kingdom Metazoa; phylum Mollusca; class Bivalvia; order Pterioida; family Pinnidae; genus Atrina; species Atrina japonica. Next base: position 1,511,648 of record BROG01000074.1, on the reverse strand, counting down.
AACGAATACCTACCATACTGACAAACAAAATAAATTTGTTCATTGCATCTAAAACTTTGCAAGCGATATCGATAGTTGTTCTGATCTCTGTTGGGTTTCATCATAACACACAATTCCTCATTATTTATTGACGGTTTTCCTGAATACCAGTTTGCCCATGCCAGTTGCTTCCCTGTTTAAAACATCAATATGCTAGGACAAAACAAACGTTGTTACTTAGGTGTAGTCTAATTCATATAACTTGGCGGGGCGGAGTAATATTTTGACTATCACACGGATGACTCTACTCACTTTTCGGTTATGAAAATCATCACTGGAAAACGTTTTTCCTTGCTGGATATTCGTAGGTATGCTGACAAGTAAAAACGACCCCTCTTGCCAGTGAAAGTTTAATCTAGTTATGTTTGATTACCTATTATTTAAACTCGTCCAGGCCACCCCGCCATTTTAAATGTATTTTACTACACTTAACTGATATATATTTAATGTATTTTACATTTGCAATAGCAAATATAATTATAGACCAACTCTTGTAGATACTCTGAATTGTTTCAATTTCTATCTTGTTTTTATTCATGGTATCGAAAAAATTATAATGATTGCTTTTTCGATGCGCAAGTTGGATCTGCAACATTTGGAATAAGATGAAATGGTGGCGTTTTTAAAACGAACTATGAGTACATCCGACTCGTCGTAATGCATGAATGATTTGATTACGTGATTAATACATGATCACTTCGTTGTATAAGCCTGACAACTTGAAATATTAAGAAAATATTTTATCACATTTTAATAAATTGCAAAATATTATAAAATCGACAGAAATATACTATTTTAAGCAATATGAGCTATCGCTGACTGTAGTTTTGCATGCAGATTTTATATAAGATTGTATCTCGTATATATTCTAAAGATATCTCCATGTATTTAAAACAACAAATGCAAGCGTATTATTAGAACAGACTTGCCACACGTAACCCATTGTAACTCAACCCGCATTGAAAATGAACGTTTGGTCGAAAGAATTTCAAGGCACTACGTGTGATTCGAACACGGAATCGGACGTAAGTGATTATATTTATTTCATATGCATGCGGAAAAGAATTATTATATGTTAAAATAATCACCGCGTTTTCCGATATTGATATAGAATCAACAAATATCTAAACATGCATGGTCACTAAGCAGAATTTCTGCCCCGATTTTAAGCGATTTTACCAAAAGAAATTCAATAAGTGATATCACCTATTCCGATGGGTGATATCACCATTTGGAATACCAAATAAGTGATATCACCTATTCGAATAAGTGATATCTCCTATTCGAAAGAGTGATATCACTTATACGAATAAGTGATATCACTTTTAAAAACGAATAAGTGATATCACTTATAAAACGAATAAGTGATATCACCTATTCTTGTAAGTGACATCACTGTTTCAAATAAAAGACATCACTTTATACGTTTTATAGGTGATATCACCTATTCGAATAAGTGAAATCACTCATTCGAATAATATCACTTATTCAAATCTGGAAACAGTAATAATCTTATACTCCATAAATGTAGATCTGCAGTAAATATCAGTAAGCCTATATCTATGGAAGAACAAAGCGCAAAGGACGATATTACGGTATCGTGATAAAGGCGCAGCGCTGCAGAATCGGAATCATCTTCCGTGTCTGTTGTAAAATTTGGACGGAGGTCAGCATTCAAAGCAGACAGAGCCGCCGAAACCATACCGCCGACTCCTGCCATTCTGAACTAGGTCCGATTTCCGCGCAAAATTGTTTATAAAGTGGTTGAACTTAAAACACCCTATATAATTCTTTGGACCAAATGTAAGGAAACAAAAAGTAAATAATTTATAATGCCTAAGATGACACAAGTCATATTTTTATTAGACCCAGGAATATATTTTATTTTTGTGTAGGGCATTCATTGGCATTGATTTATAAGTTATATAGCTTATTCGAATAGGTGATGTCATTTTACTAAATGAATAGGCAATATCACTTAGTCGAATATTCGAGTAGGTGATATCACTCATTCATTTAAACAGGTGATATTTGATATCCAAAATAAAATATATTTCTAGGTCTCACAAAAATATGACTTGTGTCATCTTTGGCATTATATAGGTGATATCACTCATTCATTTGAATAGGTGATATCTTTCATTCGAATAGGTGATATCACTCATTCGAATACATGATATCACTCATTCGTATACGTGATATCACCTATTCGAATAAGTGATATCACCTATTCGCATAAGTCATATAACCTATTCGAATGAGTGATATCACCTATTCGAATTAGTGATATCACTTTGAAAGAGTATATAGGAGATATCACTTATACGAATAGGTGATATCACTTATTCGATATTTTAGTTGGTGATACCACCCATTGGAATAGGTGATATCACTTATTAAATAAGTGATATCACCTATTCGAAAGAGTGATATCACTAACTGGTATTAAAATGTAAAACGGAGTTACATGCTTTAAGCTCAGGTAATGAAAAGTAATCAGAAAGAGGTGTAAATTTTTATAGGTTATATCACTTATTCGTATAAGTGATATCATTCATTCGAAAATGTGATATCACTCTTTCAAATAAGAGATATCACTTATTCGAATAGGTGATATCACTTATTCGTTATTCCAATGGGTGATATCACCCATTGGAATAAGTGATATCACTTTTTGAATAAGTTATATCACCTATTCAAAAGAGTGATATCTGTAACTGGTATAAAAAAGTAAAACGGAGCCCCATAGTTACATGCTTTAAGCTCAGGTAATGAAAAGTAATCAGAAAGAAGTGTAAATTGGAAAATCTTACATTGGAATTTCTGTATAATGTAATGATTAAATATTATGGATTGTTGATTGTGATCCAAAAGGCTAATCAACAACCTAAAATAGTAAATAATGTATTTCTGACTGAATGATTTGATTTTTTAATTTTCAGAGTTTTAGATTTCTTATTTTGGTATTTCGGTACCAGCTGATTATTTACACTTTATATTACATTTATATTTGCTCAGATACTTCTCAAAAACAAAGATATTCATTTTACAGTGGGTACTCTTATACTGATTTAGCAACACATTTAGATATATTATTTGACCTTGTATGACAACCAATTTTTCTTTCGGAAATCTCCATTTATATTAAATTGGAGCTCAACTGATGTAGTCTTATTGACAGGAACGTTAGTCTTGAGCGTTTGTTTTTGCTTCCTTTGTCAAATTATAATTTGGTATTGTTAATAATATTTGTCTCGAAGTTAAAACTAATAAAACATAAACGTAAATAACATAATTTTCATGCAAATGGCTAATGCAATATGCGATAGTTAAACATGATATTACAAATGTCAAACTTTAATGACACAATTACCTGTATCCCATATCCAATCTGTGTTGTCCGATCTTTCAGCATTTATCCAGTAATTTCCCTTGTATAATTTGTTTTCTTTCAAATACTCTCCTAGGGAATTTTGAATAATTTCATTATTAACAGAAGCCAGGGTCCAAGGATAATCTTTCCCTCCTTGACAAGGTAATTTTATTCCACAGTCTTCTATTTCTTTACACTTGTTTAATGCTTCTGACCAAGTCACCCCTTCACTTCTTTTAGATAATTCATTTCCACCAAAGAAGTAACAATGATTTTGGATTTCTTTACAAAGCTGACGATTTAATACACAATGTGATAACACTAAACAGTTACTGTCTGTAATAAAGACAATGAAAGAGATAAAAAAGGAGAAATCAATAATTAGATGTATTTCATATTTAAAATGTATCTTAATTGTTCATTTGCTATTTATCTTTGATAGCATATCTTAATAGATACAGTACTTTACATATATATATATATATATATATATATATATATATATATATATATATATATATATATATATAATATATATATATATATATATATATATATATATATATATATATATATATGAATTATCAAGTAAAATACATATAATGATACCATTACTTTAAAAAGAAAATATATTGTTTTTTTATGTTTCTGGAGAAAGTTACAATCTGTCCATTGAAAATGTGGTAACATATCTTGAAAGAAAAATGACAAAATAAAATAGCAGATTTATACTTACTACTCATACATATATATTTGGTTTTTATTCTGTTGATTACTTTGGAATTTCCCGAGAAGTCCTTCCACTTGTAATTTTCGACAGCATTATTGTCCGCTCCCTGACCATACCTTTCAGAATTATATATATATTTTTAAATAAATTGTTGATTTCACCACTCTATATTATATAATTGTTTAACAGAAGCAAGATTTTGAAGAATTAATATTTGAGAATTCTAGTTCCAAAATACTGGAAATTTCTACCAAAAGATATAATATATCATAATACTAAAGTTGTAGTTTTCCAAAAATAAAGAAAATCCCAAGACCATCATTTCTATCAATAGCTTTTCATCACCTGATCTCAAATTTAAAATATATGTAGAGTTCTGAAACAAAATGGGGCATCTTACAAGGCCAATACTTAACCTAAATGTATTACTAAATACGTTTAAAAGTAACCACTGTACAACGGTGGCTATCTAATCTTCGAAAGAGTTAAAAGCCGCTACCCATACGTAATATTACTTTATGTACGGTGATGTTATCACATCGACAAAGTGTGATGTATTGAAAATAATACATCACACTTTGAAACAATAACATTTTAACGACGAGTTTGACAAAATAAATTTATTACTGATAATTCAAACTATGATTGGTTAGAAAAATCTATTGTGACGTAATTTTTATCTGCATGACGTATTATATTGCTCTGCGAACTATTTCCCTACCTAGACAAAATAGGTACGTACGGCTTCAGTTTTCCGATATCATCGCTGAAATTTAACCAGTCAAAATAATATTCTGTGAAAAGAAAGTCTACAGCATATTCTAGCCCATATAAAACACAATTTATATAGCTCATAATTTATCGATAGTCGCTTGTAAACCTTTGTCAATCACTGAGTCAGAGTCATGAGTCTATCAACTTAGTCAACTTGTACTCAATTTGTTTACGTCTGTGTAAATGGAAACCTGAACTTTTCAAGTTTCGTCTAAACTTACGGTTATAAATTATTTCAGTTCCATTTTTTGTTACATATAATATTTGTTGACAAATATAAACACTATTTAACATCAGACTACTTTTAACGGGTATACAGACAGCCGGATAGCATATTTACCTGAGAAGAAGGGCCGAATATATTACTACGCACAATACATATAACACTTCAATGCACCTAAAGTGTGTTACGGAAATTTACTTAAAATTTAAAATGTCCTCAGCTCTACGAGAAATAAATTCTCAAATTCTCGATAATTATTTTGTCATGTAATTCTACTCGACAAGCCTTGTTAAATTACATAATAAAATTATCATTTTGTGTGTTATTTACCGTACCTAATCGAGGTGAAAACCTTTCTTTTCCCGTAGTTTTGAAAACTAATTTGACAAAAATACCGCATTGAGGGAAATGATTAATTCCAAATACAGTCAAAACTCGTTATGTTGAGATCGGTTATCTTAATTTACCCGACTAACTCGAGCACCGACCCCAAAATAACTAGATAACTCGATATCAGAAATGTCGAAAAAAACCGCTAATGTCGATGTTAAATTGCCGATGTTTTATTTCAAGTTGAAAGTGACCAATTATCTCGAGGTTAAAATTGTTTACATCTTCATTAAATCATCATGTGATGATATGTCTAGTGCTGAACAAATATGCCTTCTATATCGTTTTTGAGTGCATACATTGACTAAAAATCTTCACTAAAAATTCCTGATTACATACGATACGGCAATTAACAAGATACGAGATGATTCAGAATTTTATTAAGTGACAGACCTTTTAACTCGAGGACCTGTTTATCTAGAATTTTTGCTTGGTCCCGACGATTTCGACTTCGAGGTTTGGCTATATGTTTCTACTTTAATAAGATTTGGCAGGTACTAAAGGAAATGAAAAACAGTTTGTCTGTTTTTATCCTTTTATCGGACGTTATTTTTCTTGCTATATAAATACAATTGCGTAATAAATATATATATTTTATCAAACTTACTTCGATTAAAGTTAGGCCTTTTTGGCAATTAACAAGATACGAGATGATTCAGAATTTTATTAAGTGACAGACCTTTTAACTCGAGGACCTGTTTATCTAGAATTTTTGCTTGGTCCCGACGATTTCGACTTCGAGGTTTGGCTATATGTTTCTACTTTAATAGAATTTGGCAGGTACTAAAGGAAATGAAAAACAGTTTGTCTGTTTTTATCCTTTTATCGGACGTTATTTTTCTTGCTATATAAATACAATTGCGTAATAAATATATATATTTTATCAAACTTACTTCGATTAAAGTTAGGCCTTTTTGGCCGATCGATTAGATGATTGCGCTTTGGACTATAGAGTCTCTCGTCAGGCCAGGTTCAAGCCCCGCTCGAACTTAAGCTGTGAGAAAGTATGTCCGTTTACTTATGGGAGGCCGGTGGTCTATTCCTGGGTACACTGTAACCGAGTTCTGGCCGCCACCATATAACTGAAAAATTGTTGAGTTGTGGCGTAAAACAAAAAATAAAAAAATAAAAGAAAACAAAAAGAAAGAAACTAAGATTAAAGTATTCTTATAGTTATATACTGACTTTTCACAAATTCAAAGCATGATACTGTAATTACTCTAATATTAGGTATTACACAAAAGGAGTTATCTAAGTTCAGGCCGCAATATTTCCTACGCCCAATGTAAATCTATAAATACCATAACACTGCGTGATTTTTGTTGATTGTATTATCCGACGGTGACCCTTGCACCCATGCTGTGTATGTCATTGCAGAGCCATCTGTTATGAGAAAAATGATACTTTTATTATTTCATTTTGTATTATAATTAAGTAAGGATTTGAATATAATTATTTCTTTTCATCAAATATCTTAATTGACAAATATTAAATAAGAAAACTAGTATATATAAATACTTAACTGACAGCATTATTGTGATGTCACCCACTGTAGTGTCATGTATAACAAAACGTATTGTATAAAAAGTGACAATCAATGTGGACAACAATCACAATTCTTACAATTACATGTATATCCATCACACTACTTACAATTACATGTATATCCATCACACTACTTACAATTACATGTATATTCATCACACTACTTACAATTACATGTATATTCATCAGACTACTTACAATTACATGTATATTCATCACACTACTTACAATTACATGTATATTCATCACACTACTTACAATTACATGTATATCCATCAGACTACTTACAATTACATGTATATCCATCAGACTACTTACAATTACATGTATATCCATCAGACTACTTACAATTACATGTATATCCATCAGACTACTTACAATTACATGTATATCCATCAGACTACTTACAATTACATGTATATCCATCAGACTACTTACAATTACATGTATATCCATCACACTACTTACCATTACACGTATATGCATCACAGTACTTACAGTTACATGTATATCCATGACACTACTTACAATTACATGTATATCCATGACACTACTTACAGTTACATGTATATGCATCACAGTACTTACAGTTACATGTATATCCATGACACTACTTACAGTTACATGTATATCCATCACAGTACTTACAGTTACATGTATATCCATGACACTACTTACAATTACATGTATATCCATCACACTACTTACAGTTACATGTATATGCATCACAGTACTTACAGTTACATGTATATCCATCACACTACTTACAATTACATGTATATCCATGACACTACTTACAATTACATGTATATCCATCACACTACTTACAGTTACATGTATATGCATCACAGTACTTACAGTTACATGTATATCCATGACACTACTTACAGTTACATGTATATCCATCACACTACTTACAGTTACATGTATATGCATCACACTACTTACAGTTACATGTATATCCATCACACTACTTACAGTTACATGTATATTCATCACACTACTTACAGTTACATGTATATCCATCACACTACTTACAGTTACATGTATATCCATCACACTACTTACCATTACATGTATATTCATCACACTACTTACAGTTACATGTATATGCATCACACTACTTACAGTTACATGTATATCCATGACACTACTTACAATTACATGAATATCCATCACAGTACTTACAGTTACATGTATATCCATCACACTACTTACAATTACATGTATATCCATCACACTACTTACAGTTACATGTATATGCATCACAGTACTTACAGTTACATGTATATCCATGACACTACTTACAATCACATGTATATCCATCAGACTACTTACCATTACATGTATATTCATCACACTACTTACAGTTACATGTATATCCATCACACTACTTACAATTACATGTATATCCATCACACTACTTACAATTACATGTATATGCATCACACTACTTACCATTACATGTATATCCATCAGACTACTTACAGTTACATGTATATCCATCAGACTACTTACAGTTACATGTATATCCATCAGACTACTTACAGTTACATGTATATCCATCAGACTACTTACAATTACATGTATATCCATCAGACTACTTACCATTATTGTATAACAAGATTTCTAATGCAGAAACACGGTACCGGCAATCATAGTCATATTGTCAAGTTTGAAATCGAAATGTTTACTTTAAAGAAGATTTCTTAATTTCATTCACAGCAACTTATGCTAGAATAAATTTGGCTTAGTGTGTAACATTTCCATAAATAACTGTAAGCAAACCAGTCAAAACATGTGAAGCAATAATTGAAACAAAACTCAAACATTATCAATCAGGCAACCTTATGCATTTATCACCTCAATATTTCTTTTGCTTTGAAATCGTCAACAGGGGAGCAGTAAGAGTTGTTGTCTAACACTAATTTCACTCTCATTACGTCTAACTCAATATAACAGGCGTTTCAAATTACCGATTTAAACACACACACACACACACACGCACACACACACACACACACACACACACACACACACACACACACACACACACACACACACACACACACACACGTAAACTTGCACGGAAATTACATATACTCTTTTATCTGTGCCATTCCTATCGATATTTTAATTAACTTACCTGTTGCCCATTCCCATACTTTTCGTTTTTTCAGACCTATCCAGAATGTCCGATCTTTGAAGTAATCGATCCCTCTTACGAGGTTTTGAAGATTTTGTAGGGTTTTCTCATTATCTATGACAGCCAAGGTACCATTTCTCTTTAAACACGTATTGTAAGCTTCGGTCCGTGTTACTCCATTTGCATGGAACTCGAAAACACTCATGTTTTCATATTTAGGCGACAAGAATATATTTTCAGCTTGAGGAAAATAAAACAAACAAAAAATACATGTATTCCAATTTAAAATGATCTAAAAAATAAAGAAAACTGCCGTATGTATAAATAATTAACCATTATATATATTATCATAAAGCTTTTCTCTGCAAAAGAATATTGCCACTCGTCAGTGCTTTCAGAAAGTTACTGAGAACATACTGATGCAAAAAAAAACAGTGTATATTAGAATTTAATTAAAAAAACAACCTGGTAAATGAAAATATTAAATATTTTCTAATGATTGATTAAATTGGGAATTTCTAATAAATAATATATTTATAAAGATCGGAGACGTGGTTCTTCAACAAACTGTCGGCATTCCTATGGGATCCAGTTGTGTCCCTTTATTGGCCGACCTGTTCCTTTATTCATACGAAGCAGACTTCATTCAGAAACTGCTGAATCAAAAGAAGAAAAAGCTAGCGGTGTCCTTTAATTTGACATTTAGATATATCGACGACGTTTTGTCAATTAATAATGACAATTTTCATACATATGTCAATGCGATATATCCCAGCGAACTAGAAATTACTATAGACACGGACGGGAAATTGGCAACTAAGCTATACAACAAACGCGATTATTTTGGCTTTTCCATCGTAACCTTCCCACATTTAAGTAGTTATATTCCACAATCACCCGCATATGGAGTTTATATTTCACAAATGATCCGATATACCAGGGCATGTCCAGCATATGAAGATTTCATATACAGATGTAAACTACTCACTGACAAATTATTGACACAAGGATATCGAAAAGCGCGTTTGATGTCAACGTTCCGCAAATTTTACGTTCGGTATAATAGTCTTGTTTGCGATTACTCTGTTTCACTAGGTGAAATGTTGAGTTGCCTTTTCGTTGACGGTTGTTGAGACGTCTGTACCAACTGTGACGAGGACTCGTTCCTCACGTATTTCATTTCAATTGTGACGAGGATTCTTTCCTCACGTATTTCATTTGGATTTTACTTTGGACTCACGGCGGGTGTGACCGGTCGACAGGGGATGTTTAATCCTCCATGGTACGTAATCCCACCTCTAGATATCTAGAGGTCAGTGTTTGTCCATTTTTACCAGATTTGTATCTATATCCTGGACTTCCTAATTTCATACTTTGGTATCTGAGATGTTTTATATGCTACGTATATGTTTACGTGATCTTGGGTGAATTGTAGGAGATTTATCCTTAAAAAATGATATGATAAATTACACTTACCTGACATTATATCATATTTGCAGTTCAGTACAATTAAGGTGAGAAATACCTTCAGATTCATGGCACTTGAAACTACCACCAGTCTGTCCCCGCACCTGTAAGTAATTATTATTACATCAAAGCAAATATTGTTATCAGACTAACTGATAATCCATATATCTCTATTAACATCAGTTTACATAAGATACGTAAGTAAGAGTATATTTATCTATTGTCTCTCTGTCATATCTTATTATTTGCCATTTCAATCACCGACTGATAAGTATTTACAGCATATTGATTTTCATAATATTTAAATATTTTATTTTGATGTACCGAGGTATACACTGCATTGGGACATTTCATTTTTGTGATTTATATATCAACTAACACTGATCCTTGACTTAATGAAATTAATTCACGTCACTATTTTGTTCTAGACTAACCAGGTCAACTTTAAGCTAAAGATGATACAATAGTTGGTTGGGAAAAAAAAATAAATGTTCAAAATAATAATTATAATGCCATAATAATAATAATAATAATAATAATAATAATAATAATAATAATAATAACAATAATAATAATAATAATAATAATAATAATAATAATAAAAGAAGAAGAAGAAGAAGAAAAAAGAAGAAGAAGAAGAAGAAGAAGAAGAAGAAGAAGAAGAAGAAGAAGAAAGAAGAAGAAGAAGAAGGAGGGGGAGGAAGAGAAGGAGAAGAAGAAGAAGAAAAAAAATCGAAATCCACCGTGTAAAATGGCATACCAAAGTCCGATAATTCTACCAGTTAACTATTTATATCCTTCCTATTCATTTTGATATTTTTTTCGTTTAATTAGGGCTTTCCACTTTCCACTTTCCAGTGGAAAGACCTCTTAGATTTGTTCTGTTTATTCTTCTTCATCTTCTTTATCATAATCATCATCTTCTTCTTCTTCTTCTTCATCTTCTTCTTCTTTTTCTTCTTCTTCTTCTTAATATGATTATTATTATTCCAAGGATCTGCGTCCACAGATTCCTCAAAAACGGGAAGACTTCAAACTTACACCGATGATAGATCACCAATTAAAGATGTGCATGAAACTTAGTCAAGGTCATTGGGTCAAAGGTCAAGGTCACAGAAACCAAAACGTGTAATTTTATGTAACGCGATAACTGGTGATAGACTTAACACAGGAACATAAAATTTGTCAGTTAGTCTCCTAGACTTTGTATAGAACTGTATACATTTTCAGGGTCAGAGTATCAAAGTTCAAGGTCACACAGACCAAAACATAAAATTTTATGCACCACGATAACTGGTGACATACTTTATACAGGAACCTAAAACTTCTTTCAGATTGTCCCGTAGAATTTCTCTAGAACTGTATACATTTGCAAGGTCATAGATATAAAGGTGAAGGTCACAAAGACCAAAACGTGAAAAATTTAGGTTCCACAATATCTGGTGACAGACTTAACACAGGAACATGAAACTTATCTCAATTAGTCTCCTACTATTCTCCTACACTTTCTATAGAACTGTATACTTTTTCAAGGTCATTGGGTCAAAGGTTAAGGTCACAGAGACCAAAACATGAATTTTTTTGTTTCGCGATAACTGGTGACAGACTTAACACAAGAACATAAAACATCTGTCAGTAAGTCTTCTAGACTAGACATTTGTTCAGAAATGTATACTTTTTCAAGATCATTGGGTCAAAGGTCAAGGTCACAGAAGTCAAAACGTGAAATCTTATGTAATGCGATAACTGGTGAAAGAGACTTAACACAGAGACATGAAACTTATGCCAGTTAGTATCCCTGACTTGCGTGAAACATAGATCAAAGACAAAAGACTAATGACAAATACTTGTCTTCGACATGACTGCCTTTAAATAGACAGTGGAAAGCTCATGTCTTTGTCTTGACAAAGTCTAGTTTAGTTTCGTTTTGTTCACTGTTACTTCGTTCCATTTCTTTTCGTTTTGTTCAATTTTGCTTCGTTTCGTAGTTTATATGTACCCTCTTAATATATGATACCTGTATAAAAGAAATATAAACGTACAGGTACCTAGGACAAACACGGACCCCCGGAAGATCCAGATTTAGGATCATGTGCAATAGAGGAGCAAACATTCCTTGTTGACCGGTTTTTACGATTATTATATCATTGTGTAAACTTCTAACTCAGCAGTTTGCCTACATATAAAATGTTCATACACTGAATAAGCACTGGCATATGGGATCGTCTGGAACATAAACACCATATACATGGGGAAATGCTTATTACTACCTAAATGCGGAAGGTCATTAAGATAGAGTGTATGTCTAACATATTTAAAGTCACTACCACACTATTGTGGTTGAGGGAAGCGTTAGAATCCCGTATGAAAATTAATTAAATAATTTTATATGCATAAAATGTCGTTGAAAATATTTAGCGTGTTAAACCCATGAGAAGTGTGTAAGAAGCGTGTCGACAGCAAATGTTATTGTATTTCAGCGTGCTCTGGATATGACCAGCGTATGACCTGCAGCGCACTTTGTATATCACTCGCGTATGACCTGAAGCGCACTTTGTAAATGACTAGCGTATGAGTAGTATATGTACTCTGCAAACATAGTGAGCCTATACATGTACTGTCGAGCTCAGATATATTGAAATCAAATGTGAATGAATTTTTCTTTCAAATAAACAGGATTTTAAAAATAACCGTGTGATGATGATAATAAAGAAATTTGGCTGGGCATTAGAGTTATGTAATGTGGTTCAATAAAAGTGGTTGCGACTATATATGCTGACTATACGCTTGGATACACTAGTCATACGTCAAAAATAAGCTACACGTCAAGTACATTACTCAATTGGCAGGTGTACGCCAATATGTCTATATATGTTGTACATACGTCAATCGAAGTACGTTACCCATGCTTTATCAATACGATAACTGTACGGTAAACATTCATGCTAACTTGTGGCAACTTATGTCCAGCGTTTTTGACATATGAGTATGTGGGAGGAAGTGTATCAACATCCTTATATTGCGTATAGTATTATTTGCAAATTGCCATCGGTTTGACTTCAAATGTAATGGTATCAGTAAGTATATGGCACTCCTTTGTAGTCAAAACCAAACCTTAGATTTGCTGCAGTGGAGAAATTGAATTGGGACGGGTTGAATGCTAATACAATTACACTTTCTCGAATTGAATTTATCATGCTTCAAACGGAAGTAAAAATAAGTACCTTTCAGGGAGAAATGGTGCTATGCAATATTCAAGCGATGGATACCAATTCTCATTCCACAATAACCAGCATAAAGACAATTTATATGATTGTTGAACCGAGGTCCTATGTCATGACAGGCGTGGAACCTAAAAATCCTAATTGCATTGGTGTCAATCCATAGCACGGGTAAAAATTTATGGCATTTCACCTAAGGCTGGGGATATCTAAAAAATCCATATAGCTTCTTGTTTGGATGTAAAGCAAGACAAAAACAATATTCAATAATAATTATATATTTATTAATTTTAAATATATCTTTATGTTTTTGACCCTGTAACTATTTTTTTTCAATATACAGGACATCAATAATGGAAACGAAAAGTGATTAGAATTGTGAAGTACTGGTATCAACATTACAGTCATACATTGATCAAATATTATATATATATATATATTTTATTTTTTCAATGATTTGATAGTAAAGCGGAAAATTATCGTATAAGCGATTTCGGATGATAATATATCTGTGTGTTATTTATGGTCGAATGGTTAGACTAATCGGGTGTATGGAAATGCATGATTTCCTACAGGTGTAAGGAACTGGCCATTATCTAGCCACCACGTTAAGTATACACATCAAAATTAAAGCTCGAATTATATTTATAATATGAATAAATATTCAAATGAAGTGATGTACAAACATACTGCCCAGTTTCAGAAAACTTTTGTTCCAAAAATGGCTTTTTATTTCTGTTATCCTCTCGGCTTGTAAAATGTGTAATGAACATATATGTATTGCATAAGGGTATGTTATAAAACATGAATTGGTTGTAATTATAGATAATTATTTTCTTGGTCAATTTTGCAAAAAAGAATATGTTTGATAATCAAATAAATATACTAGCATCTATTTGCTCTGGTGGGTTGTCAGCAAAATTTTGTTTGCTTTTTATTGTTATGTTGGATCAGAGGTAGAGTGTATACTTTGTGAAATGTTACAACTCAAAATTTGTCAATGACATTGGCCAACTTAGTTTGATAAGATTATATTTTTAAAATAATTTAGTTTTAAATATTATTGGTGCATTTAGTGTGATTTATACAAGATTTACAGGATATAATTAAACTATAGACCTTTTTTTTATTAATTCATTTTAAATAAAGTTCAACTCGTGAAAGATGCACAAAAACTGTACATATAAAAGTTTACATACAAATAAAATTTAGAACACCTTTAAATGGTGAAAATAATGTTTTGCACATATTTGGTATCCATCATTCTTCATCTTTTTTGTTCAGTGTTGCAATGCATGCTGTCATTTGCAAACACTTCATACCATTATGGATACACAAACTCATATGTACATATGGTTCTTAGTATAACTGAAGTTGACAATCAGGAGAGTTCCTTTCATCCAAGTCATGGAAAGTTTTAGAGCGACAGCTTGGAGAGAAAGTAGTTACACAGGCTTTTGAAAAAAAAAACTGGAATAGTATCTGGATATAATGAAGAAGGGAGCTATAATAATTAAAATTGGTGTCAGACCAAATATAGACTACAAGGTTATATTTTAAAGGTACTGAGTAATTCTCTGTAACGCTTGTAAATAATTCTCTGGTATTAATAGAATGTGTATAATACAAAGTGAGACCTATGGAGATGACAATGTAATATATTATTTACAATTCTCTACGTCCAAACAAACATTTAAAAGTCATGATCAGTAGTAATGTAACCCTAAACAGCTGAATTTATGAAATAAAAACTACAATTATTTAGTTACTGTTGCCGGGCAAACCAGACTGGTAAACACAGATTTGACCTTTATCACTTTTTCTCAACTGGTTTTATTCCAGATTTTCATTTCCGTACAATTGAAAGTAGACCTAATGTATAAAGTAAAACCTAGGAATATATTCACATTATTTAGTCCTTGTCATAATAAATTCCAATTTGATAATCAGGCAACGGAACTACACTTGTGTCCTCATAATCAGGAATAGGAACATTGCTTTCCATGTACCCATAGGGTACTAGTACACCACTCTCCTCTTCATATAAATACGTCTCCACTTTCTGTGCTCTGGTATGTTTATATTGCCTAGGAACCATCAAGTGTGGTTGTTGAGAACGGTCTAAATTTGTCGGATCCAGAACTTCTGAATTTCTTTTAATAGAGACAACCTTTTTAGATATATTAGCAGTACTAATTTTCTTAATTTGGTAATTCGGGATCAGCATGCTTTCTTTTTTCCTAGCTTTCGTAGAAGACGATCTTTGAAGGTCAACAGTCTCTGTGGAGCTATGACTACCGCTTTTTGTATTGGAATCATTGTTTACTATATCAAGCCGATGGTCATATGTTTGTCCCAAACTTTTGGTGATTTGAGTATTAATGATACCTTTTCTGTACTGACGATCATAGTGCTGAGGCATTTGTCCACTTTTGTCATTGAATAGGGCATTGTCATACCATGTTTCAGACACGTGACAAGGCTTTTTGATGTCAGAATCCTTGTCTGTGGGAGTTACGTTGTACCTGTTATACCAATGCAAACTGTTAGTACATTTTTAAAAAATCGTGTTGATGTACATCTACAGGCAACGTCAGAAACGTTTGATACAAGGAAGATGGAATTTATAATAACTGTTAACATATGGTCTGACAGGAAACATTACTCCTTATTTATTATACGATAATACGTGACTTGAAGATGCCCTTTCACAGTTTGTTACTATAGAGACAAAATTGAATTTTATATTATCTTCTGTTTTGTCAACGTGATGAGTAGAACCTCAACAAAATGTATAGAAATTAACTAAAAGCCCACAATTTGTCTTTTATGGATATGTTTTATGTGTGTCTAGGACCAGATAGCTTTTGTTTGTCCTTATGCGTCTGAATTGGGATAGCTTTTCAAAATAATACAACAAATGATATTTTATGAATTTTTAAAAAGTGAAATTACGTGATTTATTTATTTAACAATAAAAATATTATGTAACACTAATATTATGTTAAATAAACTGACGTAAAATGTTGTGGTATAAATTATTATTGATCACCGCACATATATGTTCAGTAGAAATTTGTTTAAAAATGTCAATTATCAAATGTCTCATTGTAGCATGAAATGATACCTTGCGCAGCAGTAAATCAGTGTTCCTATAATACTACATACAGGAAGTAGAAGTCCAAGTGATCCGATCAGTAACCATTTATCTGAAATACAGTAGTTATATATTTGATTTCAAAATACGGGTTAGCTTTACTCAAACTTCACAACATCACTTTTTGACTAGTTGACCAAGACCAAGAAAAAAAAAATAAAATAAAATAGGTATGGTTTTAGAAGAAGGAAACGTCGGAGTTTTGTTACAACGTACTATCTATTCATTTCTACCAAAGTGAAATGTCTTAAAACTTGTGATAATAGCCTTATATGCTAATTTCATTTTTTGCCAGGTTATTTGTGGAACGAAAGTGCTTCTCCCCATGTACATGTTAATCAGGCTTGCTCCTAGCCATTTAGAACTGCCAAAATCCATATTAAACATTTAGCTTTAATTGTATGTGCGATTTGAACGTAAACCTAATTTTACTTACACATTGGAACATCAGATGTTGTGTTATTCTTATAAGTAGTATCTTCAGATCCTGTGTAATAGAACAATATGGGTATTGTAGTTAATGATCTGGAAAATTGCCATTTCGAGAAAACATGAATATTTGTATTTTTGATGATTGAAATGCAAAATGGAATATTTGATAAATAAAGTAATAAAATGTAATGAACTTTAAGATAAGGTGAAATGTTCAACCGTTGACCCCCTAACGGATCCTTCTTATATATGATATTGCATTTAAAGCCAGGAACCTTGCTGAAATACTGATGTCAGCCAGCAAAATCCTGTGCGATAACGCATGGGCGTGTGTTACAATATTTGAGCTCAGTTTTTGTTTTTTGTAAACGAAAGGAGAGGGCATAATGTATTACCTGTGCTAGATTCTGTGTGTGGTGTTGTTAATGCATTTGTTCTTTCTATACTTCTACTTGTTTCCATTTTTGAAGAATACACACTATTGTCAAGTATGGTATTTCCTTGCATCGTCTGTGTTGGGGAAATATTGTAAACATATGTATCCTTCCTAATGCTTGTTCCCTGCCAATGTGCTGTTGTATCTGATGGCTCGTGTATATTATTCGGTATCTGCCCTAATAATGATGACGGGGTTTTGGTCGCTGGAAACACGGGACCTGATGAGATACTCTCTTGTGTCATAGACAATTTTTTTGTACTCATTGTCGTAACAATACCCATGTCAAGGAATGTTTCCCCGTTTTCTGATGGCAACAGAAGATATGACAATGGTTTCGTTGACGTTGGTGATAATGGTAAAGAATCTGTTGTTAAAGAAGCTGAAATTTTCTTCGCTTGACTTATCGAAGAAGATATATGAAACACATCTGCACATGTAGGTTTTGCAGAAATCGAGCTCAGATACTCGCTCTTCATTATTTCATACGTTGAATATGCGTCAAGTGGATAAGAATCGGAAACCTTTGTGGATGTCAGAAATAAAGATAACGATTCTCTATGTCTGTCATATGAATTCGTCTTCGTTTGATGTGACGCAGATGACGAAATGGAAATCGAAGGGAACATGTCTGATGCAACTTGATAACTATATAACGTGTCTTCAGAACCAATGTCTTCTGTTTTTGACGTCATTTGCGTGTCAGACAACATGTATTTCTTCTTTACTTCAGAACCAGAGGATAAAAGTGGTAAAGATGTCAAATGAGTATTCATTGTTAACGTTGGCAGACCGATCTGCGAGTCCGATGCATATGTTGTCAGATGTAACGTTGAAAATATAGTAAATTTCTCTCTTGAGTCACTGTTTGTTTTTAATGAATACGAATCTACAATATGTTATAGATAATATCAACATTGACAGAAATATTATCAATATTATCAAAATAAACTTATCATGTGCGATACAAATACCAAAGTATTAACCGTTAATAGTTCAAGAAACAGTTCGAAAATCTGGACCCGAAGTCACGAAATTAACTCAATACTCAAGCTCAACTTTAATTTCATTATTTTGACTATATAGTATTTTGTAAAACTTCTGGATTGGAGTGAATATTCGAAAAAATGATTATTTTACATCCTTCGCATATAATTTTATTGCATCTCATTGATTATTTTCCTGTAAAAAATGAATAAATATGTTGAGCAAAGTATTCGAACTTCGATATTTCTGAAGTTCTATTCAAAATAGCAATGCCTTTCACCACCATTTACAATTACATTATACAAACATGTCCAATTAAAAAATAAATTGCGTGATTTTGCCTTAAAATAATGAAAAGTTAGTTAGTAAATTTTGACTTCAGGCCCCTAACAATCGAAAGGTTGGATCAAGTGCTTTGAAGTTAACACACACACGCACGCACAAACGTATATATATATATATATATATATATATATATATATATATATATATATATATATATATATATATATATATATATATATATATATATATATATATATATATATATATATATATATTCCGAACCGTGATTACATAAAGAAATTAGTATAGTTTATTTATCAGTAATTAAATCGGAGGCAATTGATCAATCATTTTGTCTTGATTCTTAGCAATGGAAAGAAGAAAAACGATTGCAATTGCGCTGTTAGTTAGAAAAACTATAAAAATGCAAAGGTACCTGGGCATAGTGTTTCTTCACAGCTTTTAGTTGAAACATTCTCGCCTTGACAGTCATTTCCACCATGTTTTGGAATCGGAGAATTACATTCCCTTGAATTTGTCATCGTACCATTTCCACACGTCACTGAACAATTGGACCACGAACTCCAATCTGACCAGCCACCATTAACTGAGGTATTTATAAATTACAAATATATATATATAATACTTTATATAATAATAGATTTAATACTGATATCGAAAATGCAATTGTGAATATAATATAGACATTAACGTTGCCAATTTACATATTTAATTGGAGAAAATACATCATTTCTGTATTGTTCATAGTTACTCAAAGAATACAATATTGCAAATCAAAGATATCAAAATACAAATACAAAAAGCCAATGAAATATTACTAATGTAAGTTACCTGGACACTGTGTTATAATACATTTAACCTTTGAAATATTTTGACATTGCCAGTAACTTCCACCATGGGCTTGTTCCGTAGAAATGCATTGTCTTGATCTTGTCTTTGTGCTATTTCCACATTCCACTGAACAACTGGGCCACGTAGTCCACTGTGACCAGTCACTATGAACTATGAAATTTATATTTGGTATAAAAGTTATTAAAATATTATAAACATAATACCAAAGTTATAATGCTCAAGACGATCGTTTCTGTCAATTAGACTTCATCAGTTGAGCTCCAATTTTAAATAGATTTTCTAAAGGGAGAGTGGTATAACACAAGGCCAAATAATAAATCTAAATGGATATCCACTGTAACTACTGTAAAAAGATGGCTATCTTAGCTTTTGAATAATTTAGAATTTAAATGGTATTATCAGTGCCATAATGAATACAACTAAATTATACAGCAAAATTAATTTAAGTCCGATTTGTTAATTTGTCTTTCAAATTAGAGGAAATTAATCATTCTATGTTTATTGTGCGCCATATTTTATTATTATCAGAAACTATCATTCTGTGATCTTCCTCTTCGTGGTATTTGCTTTGAACGGTCACCATTAACTAACTTGACTTAGAGGGGCAATTGTAGTGTTTCAATAAAAAAAAGAATTTTACTTTTCTTACTACATAGATTGATATACAATAACAAAGAAAACGATACACAGGCATAACAATTCCTAAATTCCTATATATTTTGTGAAAATTGTGTCAGAAACCCAGGTGTGACACTTTTTCACTTGCAATTGTAAAACTCTGCCTTACTATTTGTATATGAATATTACACTGTAATTTACCCTTTTTCACAATATATGTAGGAATATAAGATTTTTTATGCCTGTGTATAGCTCTTATTTGTTATTGTACATCAAGTACAAGAAGTAAGAATAAAAAAAATCGAAATATTTTTGGGGGTAAACACAGCTAATGCCACTTTAATGATGTTTAAATTGTTCACAATTGTGACTAGCCATGGGTTGGTGTTGTATGGGTACATCACATTTACATTTCTATCCATACAAGTAATACAAGGCATTTTACAATTTCAACTTTTAAATCATTGATGATGAACCAGGGCTCGAAATTAGCGGCCAGTAAATAATAGAACAGGTGAATAGATTTTTCGTCAGTACTGGTCCATTGTCTTGTAAAAGAAATAAAGATAGAGTGTAAGTTTTCTTTTCAATAATTGTTACAAATGTTAGTAAATATTTCATAAAAACTGAAAATATCATTTATATATCCCTCACTGGATACTCTCCTATGTATGGTGACAAGAAGGAATGGTTACTCTAGTCAGTGTAATTTTAATGTTATGCTTTTTTACCTAAATTTAAACTCGTCCAGGTCAAGAAAGGGTTCACAAGACTCTACTCCGCCAGGTTATTGGATTTTACTATATATTTAAGTATATCATTAAATTATTTCTTAACAGTTTTTTGTGGGCCAGTATAACTTTGACAGGGCTAGTAGATATTTAAGCCCTGTGAACCTAAAGACAAATGGCCCACATGGATGTTTTGATATTACCTACATTACTTAGTTTTATTTTACATGCACGATTAAAGTATTTGTATAGATGTTAATGTAGGTACATGTAATTCAAAATTAATTTGTCATAGTTTTAAGTCCTTACAAGTACTTTTGAAAAAAAATTATAACCATTATTTCCTTTAAAAATATAAAAGAAGATGAAGACGAAAAAGAAACAGAAAGCACCTCTCCGTCAACTGGCGAATGTAGCTAATCAAACAAATTTGACAACGCGTATATCTGCTCAGTAGACTCACAAAAATCCGAATGCATAAAAACATACTTAACATATTATTTAAAAACGAAAAATGACAAGTAGACACCGAGTGGCTGCAAATGTATTGTCAATATGTATCCTTTGTGTGGTAGTTTTAACATGAAATTTGTATATTTTTCAATATTAAACATAAGCATGGTGGAACAGATATATATTCGGAATGAGTAAAAAAAACATTATCTGTCTTAAAAAACGTAAAAATGTATCCAAATATTATCAGTAAATGTATATCACCTGTACATGAACTGAAGTTATGGCTACTGTTGTCCGTTTCTCCGGCATTACGACACCATGTTTTTGAATCCATTGTGGTGCCGTCACATGTCCTGTTTCGTGACTGTACACCTATTCCACATGTTTTGCTACAGTTACTCCAGTTACTCCAGTCTGAACAACTTGAAACACTTGCTAGTAAGTAAAATATGACTTTTTATAATTATTGTATTCACAATTGCTTTACAGATGTTTTGTAAAATAATTTCATAATTGTATTTATGTTTCCTTTAAAAAATGTCTCTGTTAACTGACTAAAAGTTCACTGAATTACATTTTTAAA
The DNA here is from genome assembly GCA_030159075.1 of Atrina japonica. Lineage (NCBI taxonomy): Eukaryota > Metazoa > Mollusca > Bivalvia > Pterioida > Pinnidae > Atrina > Atrina japonica. Next base: position 1,489,182 of record BROG01000074.1, on the reverse strand, counting down.
CGTATGGGTTGGGAATAGACGCTCTGTGAATTTCTTATATAATTATGTAAAACTCATGCAAAGAAATATGGGCGTATAAACATTTTATTAACTATATTTTTTAAGTCGATCCTGGCACGTTAAATTGATTAAGTAAACAAAAGATGAGTTTTTCTGTATTTAAATCAAATTGCGACGCCGAAATCAAATTAAAGGTCCATGACCGCTCAAATTATACTACATGAAATATGGTAAAAAGATCTCCGATTCACACATTATACAATTTAAAGACATATTAATCAAAACTAGTGCACACATACACTGCAATTAGTCAGAAAATTATTAAAAACAACCCCTTATTAGCGATCGCCGGCCATGTACCTTTAATGTATGGCACGCCAAAAATACACAAATGAGTTAAACCTAGTTTTCTCCAGTTGAACCAGCTTTTCTTAGTTTATAAATATATTGCGCCAAAATCAATTGGTAAATTGATCAGATTATATTGATACCTCAAAAAGTAGAGTAATGATATTTTATACTAGATAATACTAGATTATAACTAAAAAAGTCGAATACCAATGGATATCCAAAACTTCAAGTTACGATAAATAAGATATTAAAACTAAATCACCTGATGGAGTCTAATTGACAGAAACAATTGTTATATTTTTGGTGTTATTTTATAACAATCTCAACACAAAGAACAAATACGGATCTCAAAAGTACTAGCTTGAACTGAGAATAACTAGTTATAACATAGAAAAAATAGGATTATCTCGTTGATTTCATTTTAATATTCTTAAAAATGACACTTAATGTAATTTGAGTTTCACTCACAATGTTTTGAATTTGATATCTTAAAGTAGAAGTTTATATCAATATGAATAATATCAAAAATACCAATATACTAATATACTAGTTAAATTAAAACACTGGCAGGATCATGTATATTGATTTAATGTTATGTATTTAATCATGTTACCTGACAGTACATCATTCCTGTAGTAGAGCACAATTAAGATGAGAAAAACCTTCATATTCATGACAAAAGAAACTACCACCAGTCTGTCTTCGTTCCTGAAAGTAACTTTTATCACATCAATGCAAATATTTTCATTCATATTTCATTTAGATGTTTTTTTTTCTTCAGCTAATGCTTACTCCTCCATGGCATCTGATCCCGCCTCTTGATTTCCATAGGTCCGTGTTTGTTAATTTTTTACCAGATTTGTACCTATATCCTGGACATCCTAAAGATTTATACTTTGGTATCTGAAATTTTTTTATATTCTAACAAAGAAAAAAAACAGATACCAAAAAATAGATTTTAAGGATGTCCAGGAAACATCTATAAATCTGGTGGATATTGGACAAACACGGACCTCTGGAAATCCAGAGGTGGGATCAGGTGTTATGGAGGAGTAAAGCATCCCTTGTATACCGATCACATCCGTCGTGAGTCCACAGTCAAACATACAATGCACTATATTTTATTTTTCTAATCTAGTATTTTCATTCTTTTGATTTGTTTTCCCCTTACCTCTCATTTTTATGTTGTATGACCATCAATGCATATGGACTGGAACTTTTTTATATAGAAGCTAGATACCCAGTAGTACTAAAATATATGTACTCATATTTAACGAACACCACATTAACTTGTGAAATGGCACAGATCTATGGCACCACTGATTGTATATTTTTATGTAGAAAAGTGGTTTAATACCTTATGCTTTTCACTAAAAAATATTCTTACTGGAAAATCGATTATTACCAAATTAATACATATCTTTATATTATAAAGACTAAAATCCTCAAATCATTGCCATACATATTGTTAATATGCATGCATTATATTGTAAAAAACAATTTGTCTTTGTGATTTAATGCATTGTATAACTCTTTACTCTAGTTTTATCAACTTTGTATCTACACATTGATATTTCGGTTAATAACATAAATAATACAATATATATTAGCTAATACTACGGCAATGTTGAGTATGTCTATAAAAATATCAAATTGTATTTAGATTGTATCCACTTACCGATCTTAAATATCCGAATGAAAAATTAAGTGTTATCACTCGCTCGAAGAATTTACATTAAAAAGGTAGATATGACATAGACACGATGATATAACAGATACTGACTCAAAGGTTGCACAATGGTATCCGTTTTCAGTAAATAAATATCAATATTAATGTACCCACTGGTGACAGGGAGGCGAATGGCTCTGTAATAATTGTCTCATATTTCCTAGCCTACAAACGGTAATAATGATTTAGGGGGGAAATGAACAATACTAAAGTGAAAATTTTGTTTTCAAAACAACATGTATGAAGTTTTAAATAAATCCAAATTATTTAAAATAAATTAATCAATTCATATTTAGATAATACTAATATAACAGCATTGACGTCACCCTTTCAAAACTGTAAAAATAAATAACTATTTGGATATTGTCCACATTTGCATAACTGTTATGTTTTCTATTTGTTTTGGTCAGTACTCAGCACGATACACAAGCGTTGGATGGTTGCATTGCCTTGATCATCCCTGCTTAGTACAGATTTTTTTTAACATTTTGCTAAATAACTGGATCACAGTTCCCAGATCGACCGGTTCCATTTGCATAGATATCTGAAAAAAATAATCATAGTTACCTTCATTATTTTGGATAATACCTAATCTTGCTCGGACAACTAATTTTCACAAGACATTGGTTTGTTAACGGATAATACCTAATCTTGCTCGTACAACTAACTTGCACAAGACATTGGTTTGTTAACGGGTAATACCTAATCTTGATCGGAAAATTAACTTGCACAAGACATTGGTTTGTTAAGATGCATTTATTTCTTGCTTATTAATCAATATTTGTTTTCATTTATTTGAAGCTCATTGTGTTTACTAATGTATCGCTCGCCAAAATCACAATGATGAGTTAAACCTTGTTTTTTCTTTCAATTAATCCTAATTTTTCTCAGTAATTCACATTAAAAGGAGAAAAGAAAAACCGGGTTTAACTTACAAATCCATGTTAAACTTCACCAATTTCACAAAAACTGAGTTGAACCTAGATTTTCTGAAGAAAACCTAGTTTAATTGAGAAACCTAGGTCTAACTGCATCTAAACATTAATGACTAATGACTCGGTAATTTCAAATTGCAATTATCAAATCACATTGATTAGTTATAATTACTTTTATAGAACTCACATTCTACTGTTGTATAGTTGATCGAATTATCCTCTAACCGATCTATCTATCCATCTCTATTTATCTATTTATTTATCCATCCATGTTTCTTTTCTTCCCATCTGACTAGCTAACTGTCTATTTGCATAAAGTATTATAACAATACGATTATCTCCTAAAACATGAATGTTAGGTTATCCCGGTACTTAGATTAAGATAATTAATTATATATAGTATCTCATTATAACTAAAAATGGTTGAAACTTAATTCATATTTGATTCGTTTGAACCCGTAATTAAAATGAAATATTTATTATTTAAATATCAATATTTCTCGCCACCAACATTTTAAATTTCACAATTGTGTCTTTTGGTATCAATATGATAATAGTTTGTCGTAGTAAACTGTTCAATGGCTATGCATACACTGTGTTTACAATTATGTTGGTGTGAAGTTGGTCTACGAACTCTGGACTTTAAAGTTTAAATAGAAAGGTGGACAGATGATAAGTTAATCAAATACACCCAACTTCAGTGATCGTTGATAGTGATTTGATACGTACCAACATTACTTACCTCACTTGTCGCACTCTGAACCCGACACAACAAAACCTCACAGTTTTGGTACATAAGGAGGGCAGAATTGCTGATATATTGATCCTGTTCCATCTCCATTCCGATTTATGAACAAACAATGTCCTCCACTGTGACCAACCGTCATTTACTGTTATATATTAAAATGAAATAATAAATCAATAATAATTAGAATAAGACGAAGAAGAAGAAGTTTGGAAATGTGGCTGATGTTCAAATTGACCAAATGCATAAAATGTGAATTCTAATACACTCTCTTTGCTTCGCGTTATTTCATTAGGCAATGACGTTGAAAACTCGCAGGAGTATCACGATTCACTGCTAGTTTTTTATATGCCGTCACACAATGTTCTTCTGATCGACTTCGATGCACTGGCTGAACTTTACTGTTTACAAAAAATTGTTTTGTAATACAATGCATATCGAAACATTTTTCCATTGTCTAGAGTTACTTGCATAAAATACGAAACATAAAAACTATATCGTATCACTAAATCGGTATCAAATTAACAAACCCATATGATAAATCAGTAACTATTTTTAAGAGCATCAGTATATTCAACAAAGTAATTTGGTCATAGATAAAGGTAGGAGCCAGCATAAGGCAACGTTTTATGTCGTTTCTGTCATTAAAATGCTAATTTTAAATGTGCAGGCATTAGAATAGGCTTACCATGTGCTGTTTAACATAAACTGACAGGGTATCTATCTGTGATTCGACTGACGCCTCGCGATAAAACTTTATTTCTGATAGGGGAATCGACGATATCCTGTCAGTTTTTGTAAAACAGTCACTTGGTACCCTTAATTGCAGTGTGTCATCTGAAAGCATAAATATCCCTGAGGTCTGGAAGTAACTTTGTCAGCAAGAATAGGTTTAATGATAATATACATTGTTCAAACTACCTTTCAAAAATGTCGGCTACTAAGGCTCGCAAGTAACTATTCATATCGTTATTAAACATGTTTTTCGCTTCATTATTTTTTTATTATGTTTCGTTTTGTTCAATTTGTTTCCTTTCGTATTTTGCATGTTGATGATTCACAGCAGCCTCTAGTCCACAGTCAAATTAAAAAAAACAAGGTATAAATCCTCGTAACAATAAATATAGACTATTTAATCAATTCTTTCGAACTCATTACTTCAGTTGATCATAAGTTGTATATTGATGAAACATATATACATGGATTTATACAAGGTCCGGCTTCAATCTTTATTTTCCAGAATAATTTAAATTTAAAACAAGAATTCAAACGATAAATAGTAATTTTGAACCAGTAAATATACTTGAGTCACATCAGAAATGCGATGTGCATATTAGATTATACTATTAGATTGTAAGTTGACAGTTTATTTCTGAAAGCAATAAATTCCAAAAAGTTTTGACGTATTGCTATTTTTCAAAAATACCAACGTGGCAGAGTGAATGTATAAACATACATGAGCGAGGATTACCTTCAGTGTGTGTGTGTGTGTGTGTGTGTGTGTGTGTGTGTGTGTGTGTGTGTGTGTGTGTGTGTGTGTGTGTGTGTGTGTGTGTGTGTGTGTGTGTGTGTGTGTGTGTGTGTGTGTGATCCCGTGACTTTCACTCCGTATGCCGATCGCTTGGCGATGAAACAGCCATTTTAAAGTTTTTGGTATGACCAGGTCCGGGACCTTCCGCATGCGAATCGAATGATCTACCACTAAACCACAGCAAGCAGTCTTGTGAATGCATAGAGTTGTTAGGGAATCATGTATGTGAACTAGGTGGTTGGTGCCGTAGGTCGTAGAGTTCGAACGCTAGCTGGGGTCGAGTTAGTTTGTACGTGCCTTGTTCTGTCTGTATTTCTGCATGATTTATAATTGTTTTTTCTACAGATTATATCCTCAGTGTTCAAAATTTCATAGTAAATGTCCAATGTTGTAGTGATATTTGTGCTTTATATGTTTGTCAAGGAATATACAGTTAGCATACAGTATTTGTGATCTTGGCAATGAATATATTGCCAAATTCTAGAATCGACTGCAACTTGTATGATATAAATTCAGTACATTCACATGCCTATATTGCTTATAGGATTATTTTGCATTTTTGTCATCGATATGACCTTAAATGTATGATATCAAAAGTATATCTGACACCTTTACAGTCAGAACAACAGTGTCAGTAAAGTTTTGATTTGCTGTAGAAAGGAATTAAACTAGAACGAATAGTATTATATTGACATCATTGAAAGAGTTTAATTCTAAAAACCATTTCACTCTCTAGAGCTTAAACTGTTGCAAAAAGAAGCAATATAAGTACCTTTTAAGGCAAAACGATGCTATGCAATATCCCAGGGATAAACTTTTTCTCTCTACAATAACCAACGTAATGACAATTTAAGTTGAAAGGAAATTTACTGATAAGTGTCTATTGTTATATGATAAGTGTATCTGATCAATTGGCATCTGTACATCCTTACTTACACTACACGTGTCATTAGTTCATGCTGGAATGACATGCTAAAGAACCTTTATTGCACTGGTATCAGTCCATAGCGCGTGTCATATTTTGAAGCGATGGTGACATCTCTATATGAATGAAAAATTTCTTTGCTGGAAGTAAAAATGATTTTGGCAGTTATAAAATAGTATTTTGTAATTGACATAAAATTTCAATACCTTTTATCAACATAGTTGAAGGGTTCTCGGTTTGTTATTGTTCATACCTTGTATCGACTTAGTTATAGGTGATGGCCCTCGGTTCGTTATATTTCATACCTAGTATCGACTTAGTTATAGGTGATGGCCCTCAGTTCGTTATATTTCATACCTTGTATCGACTTAGTTATAGGTGATGGCCCTCAGTTCGTTATATTTCATACCTTGTATCGACTTAGTTATAGGTGATGACCCTCAGCTCGTTATATTTCATACTTTGTATCGACACAGTTGTAGTTCATGGTTCTTCGTTTATTTTATTTCTTTTATAAACATATACCTCTTTAGGCAGAAAAGAGGGGTGTAAGAAAAAGAGATATTTCATTTTCAAGACTTTCCATAAATGTTATGAAATAATATTTAATGGAGCGTTTGACTCCCGAGAGTATATATAAATCAAGTCGCTGATAGGTCGATTTTAGTTGATAGATTGATCTATCCTTTATGTAATACTGCACTTTAGATCTTCGAGAGCCTCTGAGGCCGAGTGGTTAGAGAATCGCGCTTAAATCCATGAAGTCCTTCTCCTCTTGCCAGCATTGGTTTGAGCCCCGCTGAAATCTAAACTCATTTTGTGTGACAGTCTGCCTGTTTATTTGCCAGTGCTCTATTCCCGAGTACATTATGACCGGGTTGTCTGCTACATCACCAAAACTGGCCACCACAATATAACTAACAATTGCTTTGTGTTGAAAAACGCCAACAAAATAGATTCATTTTTTTATATCATTTATTCATTTATTTATTATATATTAAGAAATTCTAAACTTGTCCAAAACTGAGATAGTAATATACTCTTAGACATAGAAGGCAATGCGTTTAGATATAATGCTTTATACCAGTTTTTTCGGACCTATTTTTCGATTTAAAATTCAAGCACAAATCATCTTAGTGAATGACAGAAACGGTCGTATTAAGCAATTATTTTGACCCTAAATTTCATTACAGCTTTCCGTTTATACATAATAGAATAAATAAAAAGAACATACACCACAAACGGAAATATACATTTATATTAAATTCAAGATCAACTAAAGAAACGATCATCTTTGTATTTGTAAAACTATAACTTTGGTATTGTTTGTATTATTCATCCATTATAGATACATAATCACAAAACTGATCTTTGGATTACAACATTTGATCTCGATATCAGTAATAAATAACATTTATAGTTTGAAGACCATATATTTACAGACAACATAGAGTGATGAACGAATATAAATGACATTAGATTACCATCGTACCCGATCTCACCTGCACTTGTGTAATCATTAAAATTGACACATTATTTAGATAATATATCAACGAGAGTATTGTATTCAATTGTTGGCTAATCTTAGTGCAAATGTCCTTACACCATTTACCTTATGTACTAATTGTTATGCACTAAAAGATGTCATTTAGAACAGTTTAAAACAAACAATCTAGTGAATATAAACGAACCATGGAAATCCTTTGTGAAAGGGTAAAATACAAATTTACAGTCACAATGGTACAGACCTATGAAATGGGGCTATTTTTGTTGGTTGTCATGAAATACAAAATTGCATTTTTATATTGTCTAGCAATATTATTCAAAGCGACACGTTGCAACAAAATCTTTTTAAAAATATATATATTTAAGTGTACATGTATACTTATTGCAAGATTCGCCTATCCGTAAAAAGAGAACAATTTTACACATACTGAATTGCAGGGCAAAACATATTGATATGAGGAAACAATTATCTAACCTTACTTTAAAGTGACTGCTCACAGTTTTGTATATATGTCGAGTGCTGTTGTATTTATTATATTCCTTAATAACAGAGCACTGGGTTAGAGAGCTTCGAAACAGATTTTAAATTAAATCTAACCTCGAACACAAGAGTCACAATGCATATATTATGATTACTAATAGTTACAGATGTAATGAAGAAGATATTTTAAAGAGGAAAGAAAAATTCGCCGATGCCACTGTAACCATGACTACACTCAGTCAGTATCTCTACTTTTTACAGCACCCAGCCATTCGTAGATTTAATAGGTAAACTCAAAACTGATATACACGCCTAATTAAGCAAAGCTGCTCTTCATACTATTTTTTCTGATACCCCAATCAACATCAACTGATGATAATTATTTAATGAGATTTAGAACTCGGAAATCTTCACTGTGATTTGATATTTCAACAACATACCGTTTACATTATTATTAATTTCTTTTCAAATTATCGTAAATAATGTTTCAGATTCTAATTGCACTTCCAAAATATACAATAAAAATGATAAAAGTTGTCGTTTAACTCCCGTGAAGAATGTAGATGGATACGAAACAAACAATCTTCACTTGGCGCACTTACTAAAGATGAATAAAACGTTTATCAGCAACAAAATTAAACTGTCTTGAAAATATTTAGTGTTATGTATAAAAGCAACGAATTTTCACTCGAAAAGGTAGCCTGTGAAATAGGTTATAAGTTCATGTATACATGATAAATTCATAGTTGCGGTGCAACTTCTAAGGAGTTATCTCCCTCAATAAAACAACATTTGAATCTTTGTATTCAGGCAAGTGTTGGGAACAGACCCTAATATGTGTAAATCCAAAATCACATTAATGAGTTAAATCTAGTTTTTCTCAGATAAACTTAGATTTTCTCTAGTTAAACCTAGTTTTCCTCAGTTAAACTTAGTTTTCCTCAGTTAAACCTAGTTTTTCTCCAGTTAATCCAAATTTATCTCGTAACCCAAATTAACTGGAGAAAAACTAAATTTAACTGAGAAAAACTAGGTTCAACTGCGCCAATTCATCAATTCATTGTGGCACAGTTAAACCTAGTTTTTCTCAGTTAAACCTTTTTGTTTCTCCAGTTAATGTGGGTTACTGAGAAAATCTAAGTTTAACTGAAAAAACTAGGTTTAACAGAGAAAAATCTAGGTTTAACTGATGAAGCATGGCGAAATTATAACAATGAGTTAATCCTAGTTTTTCTCAGTTAAACTTAGTTTTTCTCCAGTTAAAGTGGGTTATGAGTTCAACTATTTTTTCCAGTTAATCCTAGTTTTTCTCATAAACCAAATTAACTGGAGAAAAACTAAATTTAACTGAGAAAAACTAGGTTTAACTGCGCCAAATAATCATCAATTCATTGTGGCGCAGTTAAAGCTAGTTTTTCTCAGTTGAACTAGTTTTATCTCTAAAAAAATAGATTTAACTCATTTTTGTGATTCTGGCGCAATTAAACCTATTTTTCTCAGTTAAACCTTTTGTTTCTCCAGTTACTGTGGGTTACTAAGAAAATCTAAGTTTAACTGAAAAAATAAACTAGGTTTAACAGAGAAAATCTAGGTTTAACTGATGAAGCACGCCGAAATTATAACAATGAGTTAATCCCAGTTTTTCTCAGTTAAACCTAGTTTTTTCCAGTTAAAGTGGGTTACGAGTTCAACTATTTTTTCTCTAGTTAATCCTAGTTTTTCTTGTAACCAACATTAACTGGAGAAAAACTAGATTTAACTAAGAAAAACTAGGATTAACTGCGCCAAAATCATATTAATATTCATTATGGCGCAGTTAAATCTAGTATTTCTCAGTTAAACTAGGTTTTTTCTCGAAAAAAAGAAACTAGGTTTAACTCATTTTTGTGATTTTGGTTAGTTAATGTGGGTTACTTAGAAAAACTAGGTTTACCTGAGATAAACTGGTTTAACTGAGAAAACTAGGTTTAACTCATTAATGTGATTTTTGTGTGCCATACATAATATAAAGATTATTTTATCAAAATGATCATTCTAGTTAATTTTCCTACTAATATGATTAGCATCATAACAGAAGTTATAACAGCAGCATGTCAGAAAGAACATACACTGGCAAGGGCTAATTGTAACAGGGTTCTGTTACATGATGTCCCCCAAACTTTGGAACAAGTCGTATTGATATTAACCAGCATTTATCAAATACAGCACTGCAATTGTTCTTCACAGGTTTTGAGGGATAAAAGCCAGAAGGCTGAAATTGCTATCGCTCATACCAGTAAATTTCAAATTTCATCAAAATCAGACATTGTTGGCAGTTTGACCAATTAGAAGGTCCAGTTGCCATAGACAGCAACAAAACTAATACCATTGAACTTGCAATCCCTTGATACCCATAAATTCCAAATTTCATAAAAATCGGACATTTAAATTCTGACCAATCAGAAGCCGCAGTTTGCTACAGACGACGACAATGAAATCCACACCATTGAAATCACAATCCCTCGATACCCATAAATTCTAAATTTAATCAAAATCGGAAAATGTTTAAATTTCAACCAATCAGAAGCCTCGGTTCGCCATAGGTGGCAACGATACTCATACTATTCAAATTGCAATCCCTTGATACCTACAAATTCCAAATTTCATCAAAATCAGATAATTTTGAAATTTCGACTAATCAGAAGCCTCGGTTTGCCATAGACAACCAAGAAACCCATACAATTGAATTCGCAATCCCTTGATACCTATAAAATCCAAATTCCATAAAAATCAGACAATTTTGAAATTTCAACCAATCAGAAGCCTCAATTTGTCATAGAGAGCAAAGAAACTCATACAATTGAAATAGCAATCCCTCAAACCCAGTAAATTCCATATTTCATCGAAATCGGGCAATGTGAAAATTTCAACCAATCAGAAGCCTCATTTTGTCACAGATGGCAACGAAACCCATACGATTGAAATCGCAATCCTTTCATACCTATAAATTCCAAATTTCATCAAAACCATACAATTTTGAAATTTCGACCAATCAGAGGCCTTGGTTTTTCGGAAAACGGACAGTCAGATACACTTCAACTGACCCTCTGTAATATCCATGTGAAGTGTGGTAAGGAGCAGTTCTTAAAGCGATATGAGCTGTTGTAGGTGAAAAAATTTACATTCCCATTTTATGTGATATTCTATCTCATATATATTACAAAGAGACCATCTGGTGGTTAGAATAACAAATGCATGTGTAAAATTGCAACAATCGTGCCAAACGTAACCCGTAATATTAGTTATTTATCAGTTATACTTTGAGCATTGCAAATTAACTTTCGGTAATTTTTTACGAAAATCACCGAGTGACAAATAAACACGTGCTAATTAAATACACATTCTATTCTTATTACCCTTTGTGTTTATTTTCGTGCATCATCATTTCATACCTAAATCAGGCAAAGTTTGTCTTTTTCGTCGTTTCAAAACATTCGTTTCTGAAATTTTCCACGTGCTGGGTATATCGGGTGATCTCGACCCATTTTTAACTCGTCCCATCGCATTCTCATGATCATACGTTAACTGCCCAACTCCACCGGACATGGCGGTACGACTGTAAAACATGAGGTACGCATACGTTTCACAGTTATATTATTTTGATTTTGCCAACGTCAGCATTCAGGGTACCATTAAAGATCGGAAAATTCTTTTAGTGACCTGATATGTTTATTCATATATTCTGAGCGCGTAACATTTGATATGGCGAAAGAGTTTATCTGAAAGGTCATTGCATACGGAAATACAATTGGATTTTTAAAGGTAAACTTAAATTCTAATAAAACAAATGACTTCGAAAAGAAGATCTTTTGCAACGTTTTACGTGTTTGATAAAATATTTGACACGGAACATACATTTTATCATATTCTTGAGTATATGTCAGGGTACAAAAATAATCATTGTGACAGCTTATATCGCTTTAAGATATTACGTTTAAAAGCTTAACCAATCAGAAGCCACAATTTGGTCATGTGACTTTTAGTCGTAAAATGGGCAGTCAGTTACACTACAAGTGACCCTCAGTAATATTCATGTGAAGTTTGGTAAGGATCGGTCGAGCGGTTTTAAAGTTATCTATGTTTAAATGTTGGGCCAATCAGGAGCCACCATTCGGTCATGAAACTTTTTCTCGTAAAAGGAAAGGTCATGTACACTACATCTCACCCTCAGTAATATCCCTGTGAAGTTTGGTACGGATTGATCCAGCGGAGCAAAGTTTCAGACAAGTTCGCGAAAGAAGAAGAAGAAGAAGAAGAAGAAGAAGAAGAAGAAGAAGAAGAAGAAGAAAAAGAAGAAGAAGAAGAAGAAGAAGAAGAAGAAGAAGAAAAAGAAGAAGAAGAAGAAGAAGAAACAACGGAGTAAACACATAATGTCTCCCACTTCGTTAGGGGGACATAAATATCCTTAAAGACAGCCTTCGTTTTAGTGTGCTATAAACTGCGCAAAACGGTGGGACTCTGCAAGGCCGTCATACAACGTTTTTGCATTTAAATGATCAAGACACGGTCATAACAAATTAAAAATCATTCATAATTTAGCTTGAAGAACAACAAATTAACACACGACATATGTCTAAAACTATTTATTAATTGTTCTATCAAAGCATTGGTCAAGTTTTATTTTAAAACTTTACAGAAGATAGCAAACTTGTATACTTTAATTATTACACGTGGGAGCTTCTTCAAGGAAGTCAAGCGTGGGGGAGAGGTTCGAACATCTCTATTTAAAACATGAAATATCTCACTTATAGTCAGAGCGGGTTCGAGTTCCATTGGAACGTAAGCTGATTTTATGAGAAAGCTTTTACTTGCTTAGGGCTGGTCGTCTCTTCTCTGGTAAATTAAATTTAGTTGCCACCATATGACTGAAAATTTGTTAGAGTAGCGTAAAACATTAGTAAAACAAACAAAAACCTTCAAGGACATAGAAGACTTATCAAAATGTTTGTGATAAGTGATTCAATAAATAACGTTTCACTCCTGAATTAATAGTGCTTTGAAGTCTTTGATGGTAGTTTCGTATCCAAAAATGATCCGAAAATCAACGGCATGTTCAACCTGTGATCATCCCATCAACAAATTATTTATAGTCACTTTTCCACTTATAACCAATACTATCCTTTTTTGTACGCATATAGTGTTTATATCTCCTAGATGATCCGGTATACCAGTGCGTGTTCAACGAATGAACATTTCATATACAAAGGCAAGCAAATAAGGGAAAAGCTGTTATTTCATGGATATTAGGAATTCGCTTTTAAAGTCAACATTTCGTTAAATTCATGGTCGGTTTGATGGTCCTCTTTGCAAGGTATATGTTTCACTAACTAAAATGTCTATACCAACGAAAAATTTTCCCTCAATTGTTTTGATTTGGCATTGAATTTGAATTATTACTGAGCGTAACCAGTCGACAAAGGGTGCATATTTCGCCAAGGTACATGATCCAAACACTGAATTTCCCAGAGGTCCGTATATATGTCAAATGTTCGCAGAATCAGTATAGGTTATCTGAATGGCGTCTTCTTAAACTTTTGGAAGGCTAACACTTGTGTATCTGTGTTTCTATACTGAAATACATCTAGTCGATTTGTAAGCAACTAGATAAACTAAATTACAGATTCATGGACATGAGTGTCAAAAGTGCAATAAGGTTAATCTGAATATGTAAATACATATAATTATTACTTCATCAATATTTTTGTTTACAATCCAATCATTAAGAATGTTGATTTCTATGCTTAACATTAATTACATAATGGATGATATACCCAAGTTTGAAAGACACTGAAAACGCAGTGTCTCATATATATATATATATATATATATATATATATTCATAAGTTCATAAAGCTATGACAATGCATCACCACAGCAACGACAATGGTAAAAAATTATAAATATATACATAAGGTATACAAAGCCACCACAATGACGGCA